>OX578286.1:2952032-3199532 GCA_951217055.1 Gerris lacustris | reverse complement strand
GTTCTGTAGATTATAGGTTCAAAACCATCTGATCTCTCCCCATAAATAAAATATAACACTCTAAATCCTATTTCCATGGACAAAAAGAAAGATTTGTTGGACTTACTGGAATACATTGCTCCTATTTTTCACCAATTTTATAAAGAGTTGCAAGTTTCAAAAAACGTAAAAAATACTATTCCCGATTCTGATTCAGACAGTGAATAACTAGTTGTTTATTATTAATAATTAAACCCTTTTTCCATACAATTTTAATTTTGCATTTTATTTAAAAGTTCTTATTTTGTACTTTATTTAAAATTCTTATTTGTTCTTTTAAATTTTAAAAGTTCTTATTTTGTTCTTTTAAATTTTAAAAGTTCTTATTTTGTACTAACATGTCAGCTGCAAGCACGACATGTTTTATTGTGTACAACGATGGTTTGTTCGCCCACTTAGAGTTGGAATATTTTGAAGTGTTTGGTATCGTTTTAAAGCTTATTAAAAGCGCCAATTTTTCCTAACTTTGTACGCATTTCTCCCATTCGGATCATATCGATAAGTGGGCTCAAAGTTTTTCAGAATTTTTAAAAAAATCTATTTTTTTTGTTTTCAAAAAGTGTACACTTTTACTGAATCTGTTCGGGACATCGGGTGTAAACGGAAATGGAACGGATTTGGTGTAAAAACGGTGTAATTATGTTCATTTAAATTTAAAGTAAGATGGTACTTATAGCTAAATAACCTAAATTATCAAGACATAAAAAAGCATATTCTGCCTCTGGGGCGGGCTATCCTCCTCCTCAGAGATAGGAAAGGCACCCCCTCCCCTTCCAATATGGTTTTAACATCCAGTTCAGTAATTACATTAAACTTTAAGTAATACTTATTTTGAACATGGAAAAAATTCATAGTTTGTATTTGGGTAAAATCAGCTATCTCAAAAAATTTAACTAATTCCCACCTAAAATTTAAAATTTTGACGCATATGGTTATCTTTAAGAAACTTAAGTTGCCTTTTTCTTATAAAGAAATGTTAAAAGAAACAAATTAACCCTAAAGAACTATTACAGATATCTTACTTGATCAGATATAAAAATCCAAACTTTAAAATTGCGATATCTCAAAACTATGTTTTAGGAGATAGCTGATTGTACCCTAATGGCACAGATATATATATATATATATATATATATATATATATATATATATATATATATATATATATATATATATATATATATATATATATATATATATATATATATATATATATATATATATACATACATATATATATATAAAACCAATAAAGAATGCAAAATTTAAAAAAGCATATATACATATATACATATATATATATATATATATATATATATATATACAGGGCTCGATTTGAGGCGGAACGCGGCGGAACGGCGTTCCGGGACCTCTTTCTCTGATAATTAAAATTATTATTGGCACTAATATTTTTCAAAATCATTAGTTAAAATTTTGTTTGTTAGAGAGTGAATACAAGTTTGATTAAGGAGATCGTGTATTAAACTGACACCATAGTATTACCCTACACTAGATCACAATTTATTAATAAAGAATATAAATATAACTCGATGATAACTCTAAGTGCTTATCGCTCTTAAGCTGCGTCTGAGGAAGCATGTAAGCCTTTCACAAGGTGTTAGACTGTCTAATACCTAGACAAGCTCTCTTCCTAACAGTGACAGACTCGCCTGCCCGGCCGCGGCCGTGCCGTCTCTCTCTGCCTCCCCCCCCCCCCCCCCCCCCCGCCAATAGGGACAGATTCCCTGCCAGTCGCTCGCTCTTTCAGTTGTTCTCTTTCAGTTTTGCACTGCACTACGCGCTCCTCACTCGCACACGCTGTCTGCTTTCATTTCTCTCTATTACGTTGCTTAGGTTAGTTTGGCTTCAATATTTGTTTTAATTATATTATATTTAATTTAATTATTAGTCTAGTAAAATGGTAGTTTGAAGTGGAAAGTTCTGGTGTAATTGATTTTAGTGGTTTATTTTATGTTTTTGGGGGTGCTGAACACGAATCTGAAGTTGTCCAACAAAATTTCCCCCGCAAATATGACAAATCGTCAAAAACAATTTTTTTTTTGTGGTTTTCCGCTTGTAACTTACAAAGCAATCTATTCACGCAAAAAGTGGTCCGTGGTAGTAAATTATAAATGAGAAAATAACCTTCAATTTATGTCTATAACATTGTTTTGTACGTCATATGGTTTTCACGGAAATGGTAGTTGAAATATCGGGAAAATCAGTAATTTATGAAAAAAAAACAGTTATGCATCATGATTTAACGAGCCCCTTTTCAAAGAAATCTACGTATTATTGGCTTATGATAATATACGAAAATTTTGGTTTAGAATTTGGATGGGTGTTAAAAATAATTTGGAACACAGGGGTACGGGGTACAAAAGTCAAAATAGTATGTACCCTTCAAGATGCATGTCATTGGAAAGCGAGTATAGTAATTGTTGTTATGTACACTTTTGTCATATTTTTATATAAGAGGGGGTAAAATAGAAAAAAAACAACATATTTTTATGCTATTATTGCGTTTTTCCCATTTTACCCCTCTCTCATATGAAAATATGACAAAATTTTACATAACAACAATTACTGTACTCTTAAAGAGCTTTCCAATGACATGCATCTTGAAGGGTATATACTATTTTGTCTTTTGTACCCCGTACCAAATTATTTTTAAAACCAATCCAAATTCTAAACCAAAATTTTTGTATATTATCATAAGCCAATAATACGTAGATTTCTTTGAAAATGGGCTCGTTAAATCATGGTGCACAACTGTTTTTTTTTTTGTTTTTTTTTTTCATAAATTACTGATTTTCCCGATATTTCAACTCCCATTTCCGTGAAAACCATATGACGTAAAAAAAAAAAAATGTTTTAAACATAAATTGAAGGTTATTTTCTCATCTATATTTTACTACTGGGCCACGTTTTGCGTGAATAGATTGCTTTGCAAGTTATAAGCGGAAAACCACAAAAAAAAAACAACAGATTCGACAACTTCAGATTCGTGTTCAGCACCCCCAAAAACATAAAATAAACCACTAAAATCAATTACACCAGAACTTTTCACTTCGAGCCCATTTTGTGCACCATTTGACTGGACTATATATTATATTTTTGTTTCTTAATAATTTTAATTAAATTGTTTCAATAAATTGAAGTTAATCTATGCATGTGAGAGTGATTGTTGTGAAATAAAATGAACAAAAAATTAACCGATTACTTTTCAACTTTGGATGACAGTAAAAGACTTAAGCGAACCGTTAATTGTCAAGACAGACTTACACAACCGTCTTCATCGATCTCACAAGCGTCGTCTAGTACTGAGAAGGTAACCAGTATTGATTCTAACTTAGAACACTCTAATGAAACAGAACCAAAGATTGAGTGCAACAATGCCAATGCCTTACCAGATTGTTGGAATAACTTGCAAAAAACTGAGTTTTGCAAAAAATATGACTGGTTGATTATTAAAAATGGAATGTTAGGATGCAGGACTTGCAAAGAAGTTGGGATTTTATCTATAAAAAAGAAAACAGGTATGAAAATTTCAAAAGAATGGGCAAATGGTGAGATAGCCAGTTATGGTGACACAAAAGAGAAAAAGCAAACTTCTTTAAGGAAAAAAATCCATGACCACAAAGAGAGTGCTGGTCATAAAGCAGCTGATGAAATTTTATCCGTAGGTAAGGACGGACAATTGGAGAAAACTGTTTTGAGACAGCGCTCTCAGGAAAAAGAAGTTACTGGGAAAATATTCCGAACGGCATATAAGGTTGTTAAAGAAAATCAATCCTTTAACAATTTTGAAACAGAAGTTGATTTGCAAGAACTAAATGGGGTTAACATGGGTCGCATTTTACATTCTGACAAAGCTTGTGCTAGCATTGCTTTGCACATTAGTAAGGAAATGAAGAAAACATTTGTAAATGAAATCATTAAGAACGAGACAAAAAATGGTCTGATAATTGATGAATCCACTTCCTTGAGTAATAAGTCAAGTTTAATTGTATACGTTCGGTGTTCTTTGCCTAAAACTGGTATGAGTGACCCTACTAATGTCTTTTTGGATCTGGTAGAACTTGATGGTGTTACTGCAACAGCTCTTTTTGACTCTATGATGAACTGTCTTCACTCTAATGGAATATCTGACATGTTTTTAAGTAATAACTTGACAAGCTTAACGTGTGATGGGGCTGCTACTATGATTGGTAAGCACAAAGGTGTTGGAGCATTATTTTGTAAAAAATTTCCGTCTGTTATTGTTTGGCACTGTGCAAACCATAGACTTGAGCTGTCAGTGTCAGACGTTATTAAATCAGTTTCAGGAGTTAATAGGTTTAAATCCTTTATTGATAAACTCTATGTTGTGTACCATTCTTCACCAAAGAACAGCAGGGAACTCCGAAGCTGTGCAAGTCGACTGGAGACAGAAATTTTAAAAATTGGAAGAGTTTTGAGCACCCGTTGGGTTGCATCTAGTTTCAGATCTGTGTCAGCTGTTTGGGCATCCTACGAAGCATTAATCCAACACTTTAAAGACGCTTAAAATGACCCAACTAGAGACAGCAAAGAAAAAAGTACTTTTTCCGGCCTCCTTAACCAGATCACAGAAACTAATTTCATACTAGACTTAGGATTGATGGCGGATGCTTTGCAAGAACTTTCTGATCTAAGTGAAGCTTTACAACATCGCAATGCAGATATGAGTTCTGCAAACAAAAAATTAAAAATCACAGTTGCTTTATTTGAAGAAAGAAAAAAAGTTCCAGGATGCTACTCAACAATCGCTCAAGAAGCAGTAAACAACTTGTCTTTCTTCGGAGTTCACCTCCACACGAAAGAAGGGAGAACAAACAACCAGCCGTTGAACCCCGAAATGTTTTACGAGGCACTTAAAACGTCTATTGAAACAAGACTGCTTGATGAAAATGACGTTGAGTTAGCGGAAACTTTTAAAGTTATGGACACCAAAAACTGGCCACAAAAAGTCCCAATAACATTTGGGGAAAACGAAATGAGGAAACTTGCGTCCAGATTTAAAATTAACGAAAGACAGTTAATTACAGGTTTCCGAGAATATATCTACTCCAGAGCGTTACCAGATAGCCTCACTCCTTTAAAGCAATCTATCAACTCGATTGCCATTTCGTCGAGTGAATGTGAAAGAGGATTCTCTCAGATGAACTTATTAATAACACCACTGAGATCTTCACTCAACATTACAACTGTTTCTGGCCTTTTGTTTGTGAAAATTAATGGACCTCCTCTTTGGGTGTTTGATCCAGAGAAGTATGTCGACTCTTGGCTTGTTTCTGGACACCACTCAGCGCTAGCTGTCAAGAGTAAGGAGAGAACAAGAGATAACAGATATGATAAAAACATGTTTAAATTTTGGACTATATTTTAAAAAAAAATCTAAATAAATAGGGATGCTGTATTGTTTTACTTATTTTTCATTATGTTAATTAAAAAGTTTAAGTTCAATATAATGTTACTTTTTTTAATACTTTAAACCAGGGGTTTCCAAACTACAACCCCCTTCGCCCTTCCTAATCCCCTTCGCGGATTCGGCCCACGAAGGGACACACCTGATTGCAGTGTGGGTTTATGTCTAAAATTGCTTAAAATGCTGTTTCTTTAAGTTTATTATTCAAAAATTTTCCCGGGGGGGGACCCCCGGACCCCCCTTCTTTAGAGAGGGGGGGGGTAGAGAGAGAGTAGGTTGCCGTTCCGGCACCTCATTTTCTAGAAATCGAGCACTGTATATATATATATATATATATATATATATATATATATGATATTCTTATCCTTTAAGTCTTCAGGGATAAAAAAGGTTGAAAATAAAAATAAAAATATTTTCATTTACAAAAACTTGGCTATATTTCGCCCATATCTGGGCATCTTCAGGCCTTGAATATCATTTTAAAAAAGAAAAAATGAAAATGAATTTTTTTGTAAAAAATTTTACATTTTCGTTTTTTTTTTTGGAGAAAGAACAATCTACTAGAGCAGTGTTTCCCAAACTTTTAACATCTGTGTACCCTTTCTATAATTTTCGTAACACTAAGTACCCCTCGTTAAAAAAAATCCATTTCTATTTTGGTTGTCTTTAATTATTTAATTCGACTTTTTCTTATTGTGTCAATCGGGGTATTGTTCTTAAAAAAATGAAATATTATAAATATAAACTATGTACTTTCTTTCTATAAAACGGTTATAATTTGTTCCCGCTTATATTGGAACATTTTCAACCCTTTAGGTTTAATCCATCCTTTTTAACACTTTCTATTTGTGAAATATTTACATATAATATTATTACTATTAAAAATTAATTTGTCCAAAACTAAAACCAAGGAGTTAGGTCTAATATATAATGTGAGTCACTTCACTTACTGGGATTTGTCCCACGACTCTATAGTCGTCATGGAACAAATCTAACAAGAAATAGGATGAATAAAAAAAAAAAAATAATAATAGAATATGCGTATACTTCATTAACAATATATATATTTTTTTAGTACATAAACGAGAACAAATATCCAATTTAAGAACAAAATTAACAGGGAACCAAATGATGATGAACCGTTGCCTCAACATAAACAATTTTATCCATCTCAGGATAAAATTGACTGCACAGTCAAAGCCCGGGGCATCGCGTACCCCCACTAAACTCTTCCCGTACCCCCAGGGGTACGCGTACCACACTTTGGGAAACACTGTACTAGAGTAACTCTTTTTTGGAGAAAGAACAATCTACTAGAGTAACTCTTTTTTGGAGAAAGAACAATCTACTAGAGTAACTCTTTTTTGGAGAAAGAACAATCTACTAGAGTAACTCTTTTTTGGAGAAAGAACAATCTACTAGAGTAACTCTTTTTTGGAGAAAGAACAATCTACTAGAGTAACTCTTTTTTGGAGAAAGAACAATCTACTAGAGTAACTCTTTTTTGGAGAAAGAACAATCTACTAGAGTAACTCTTTTTTGGAGAAAGAACAATCTACTAGAGTAACTCTTTTTTGGAGAAAGAACAATCTACTAGAGTAACTCTTTTTTGGAGAAAGAACAATCTACTAGAGTAACTCTTTTTTGGAGAAAGAACAATCTACTAGAGTAACTCTTTTTTGGAGAAAGAACAATCTACTAGAGTAACTCTTTTTTGGAGAAAGAACAATCTACTAGAGTAACTCTTTTTTGGAGAAAGAACAATCTACTAGAGTAACTCTTTTTTGGAGAAAGAACAATCTACTAGAGTAACTCTTTAACTACTATTGTGGAAGGTTACTCAAATAGTAGATTGTTCTTTCTCCAAAAAAAACAAACAAAAAAAAAACGAAAATGTAATTTTTTAATCATATTCAAGGCCTGAAGATGAAGATACCCAGGTATGGGCGAAATATAGCCAAGTTTTTTTTGTTTTTGTTATTAATTATAAAAACAAATATAACGAATTTTAAAACTTACCACTGGAACATACACCACTTACCTTCCCTATGCAACGGCCCCCCGAGGCTATATATGCCAGAGGAGTTGCCCCCACGAGCCAGTCTTCAGTCTACGTTCTCATATCTTTGTTCTTTCTTGTTAGACTCCAACTTAATGTTGCAAATCTTATTTCATATAAAAATCTTATAAATCGATTTTTTTATTAAAAAAAGATGGATAAGGTAGGTGTAGAAAAAACATCAATTAAATTTTGGTAGGAAACGTTTCGACCCTAAGTAAGGTCATCCTCAGTCCATTTTAATGACTAAAAAATACATAAAAACAAAACAATCCATCAATCAATTACAATTTCTTTACAAAATGGTTAAAATTGAGGAAACTGGTCTATTACAGACATCCTGTATCTCAGGTTCAATCTTATCTCTAATACAGTTTTTTAAAAAACATCGTATTACTTACATTGAGTAGTCTTCCCAAATAAACTTCCTCTATAAGAGAGCGTCAAATTGAGTCATAATTAAATTACGTTACGTGAATAAG
This sequence comes from Gerris lacustris, assembly GCA_951217055.1. Classification (NCBI taxonomy): domain Eukaryota; kingdom Metazoa; phylum Arthropoda; class Insecta; order Hemiptera; family Gerridae; genus Gerris; species Gerris lacustris. The sequence goes on along the minus strand of OX578286.1, from coordinate 3,191,503 downwards.
AAATTTTTTGATTAACTTCAATAAACATTAATTAAATAAATTTTAAATATTTAAAAAAATGAAACATGTAAAGTGATTTTACATCTGTACATAAAAGACAAAACAAATAACAAAATATTCTACCAATTTAAATATAAAGTGGGGAATTAAATTCAAATAAAACCATTAACAATGAATGACTATATGTTGGAAAGATGTAATTTTTAACCGAGAACCTTCGTTGTATACAATCAAATTTAAAAATTAAATGGCCTTAAAAAGTTAACTTTAAAGGTATTATAAAGAAATAATATAGTTATGTCATCAAATTGAACCAATTGTTAAGCATTATAACTATTTATTATCTCTAATTTCTGTGATTATATGGAAGAATTATGATTCAATTATGTGATATGGTAAGTAGCGCTGCCTAGGAGTGGTCAATATAACTAATTTAGCAATGTTCTTGCTTTCAATTCTACTATGTGAAAGACATTTCTCTAAATTCCAATGGTTGTATCTTTATTGATATCTTATTGTTTGTTGGTTACCAATTTGTAAGATTTGGTTGAAATTGTTACTTTAACAATTAACAATTTAACCCATTTAAAAACCAAAAGTTATTTGTTCTATTGTAATTTATTATTAAATAAATTTAATAAAATTACGTTTTTTTTATATATTGTTATTATTTTAATTATTGTTATAATGTAATTTGTTTTTTGTATATATTTCTATGTTTATTATCTATTATTTAATAATTAATATTTTATATTCATAATCTATTTGTATAATTATTATTATTTTAATCGTTGTTATTTATTATAAATTGCTGTTAAGAATTTAGATATTATTGATTTTTATTATTACTTGTATGTATTTAATTCTTGAATTTTTTGAATATTAGATTATAATTTTTGTTAATATGGCTAGCGTCCGATTTATGATTGAGAGTGATGTCCGAATTTTTGTAGATGTGAAATGCTTCGTATATTCTTCTTTTGTTTGTATTGCGCTCATAATCTAAGATTTTGGTGTTGTTAAAATCAAAATTATGTCCGGTGTTAAAGGCATGAATTGCTAGCGCTGTTTTTTGTGACTTGGTTTTTATGTCATTTTTATGGTAATACTGTCGGTTTTTTAGTTTTTGGGATGTTTCTCCGATATATGTTTTCTCACAATTTAAGCAATTTGTCTTATAAATTAAGTTAGATCTATTGTCCTTACTGATTTTATCCTTTAAATTGCTATATAGATTTAACAGTTTGTCAGTAGGTTTTAGGGCGATTTTCACATGTCCACAATCATTGAGTTGCATGGTTTTTTTTAATTTTTCAGTAAGACCTGGAATGTATGTTACACTAGTGAAATATTGTTGTTTATTATTGATATCTATTGAGTTATGTGATGATGTAGTTTCAATTGTGTTTTTTGTTTTATACCATAGGGATTTAATTAATTTAATTGGATAAAGGTTGTCTAAAAGTTTTGAAAATATCGTGGATTTAATTTCTAACATGAACTCATCGTCTGTAATTTTAATGGCCCGGCGCATCATATTCTGAGCTGTATTAATTATGATATGTTTGGGATGGTTCGATGTGAAATTTAGTAATCTATTGCTTTTTTGTTCTTTTGAATACCATTTTGTGGTTAGAGTGCCATTATCTTTTCTGATTATGGACATATCTAAGAAGTTTAGTGTTTGATTGACTTCTTGTTCGTAAGTGAAGGAAATTTTATTATTTATGCTGTTAAAAGTATTTAAGGTTTTTTCTAAATTTTCTTTTTTAATAATTAAGAACAAGTCGTCAATGTATTTGTAAATAATTTTGGGTTTTTCTTCCAAATTATTGATTGCTTTATTAATTATGTGGTTTAGGGTTATGCCACTTAAGTTAACACTCATTCTCCCCCCCATCGGCAGACCGTTAATTTGTCTGTAATAATCATTGTTGAAAGTAAAATAACTGTTTGAGCAACAAAATTTGAGAGATTCTATATATAACTGTTTACTTTTAATAGTGGTGTATGGTTCGATTGAATCCCAATTTGAGTTGATGATTTTATACATTTCATCTAAGGGAATGCTGGTAAAGAGAGATTTTACATCAAAGGATAATAAGATTTCATCATTGTTTATCTGGGTGTTTTTGATATTATTTTTTAATTGATCTGCATTCCTGACATCAAATGGGTTCTTATTATTAAGGAAGTTTAAAGTGGGGTTAATAAATGCTGACAGTTTTTCTATGGGTGAGTTTTGGCCATCAATGATAGGCCGGAGGGGTTGATTAGGTTTGTGCAATTTGATAAGCCCATGAATCCTTGGTAGATTGCTATGGTCGATGTTTAATTTAGTTTTATCTTTGGCGGTAATAAATTTAAATTTTAGAAGTTTATTTATTAGTTTAGAATATTCTTTCTTTATATCATTCAGAGGGTTGTTTCTAATTTTTCTATATGTGTTGTTATCATTTAAAAGTTGTTCCATTTTATTTTCATAATCTGCTTTATCTGTAATAATAGTTTTGTTGCTTTTATCTGTTTTAATGATAATAAGTTGAGAGTTGTTTTTGAAAAATGTTTTGAGAATTTTAATGTCTTGTAAAATTTGTTTGTTTATTAAAGTAATTCTGTTATTATTATTAAATTGTTTTTGGTAATTTGTTATGGTATTTATAAAATTATTCCTTAAAAAGGATTTATGATTATCAGGGGAGTCTAAGTTATTTAATAAAAATTCTAAGTCAACTATTATTTTAAGTATGCATTTATCTAAATTTAACGGAATGGTGTTGAAGTTGTGACCTAAACTTAATAAATTTATTATATTATTGGGTATAGTTAAATGAGTGAAATTAATACACCAGTCTTTTTTGTATAAATCATTGTACCAGTTTAAATGATGTAGTTCATGTGGGTTCCCCATTCTCATTGCATTATGTTCTCTTTTTAGAAACTTATTTTTATGTTTGTTGTTTAATAATTTTTTTAAAAGGGATTTAAAGAATGTAATATCAGTATTAATGACAATCTTAAAGCAATTAGACTTCTTAATATCAATGGATACAAATGCATTTATAATTTATACCAACAGTTTAAATCCCTTTTAAAAAAATTATTAAACAACAAACATAAAAATAAGTTTCTAAAAAGAGAACATAATGCAATGAGAATGGGGAACCCACATGAACTACATCATTTAAACTGGTACAATGATTTATACAAAAAAGACTGGTGTATTAATTTCACTCATTTAACTATACCCAATAATATAATAAATTTATTAAGTTTAGGTCACAACTTCAACACCATTCCGTTAAATTTAGATAAATGCATACTTAAAATAATAGTTGACTTAGAATTTTTATTAAATAACTTAGACTCCCCTGATAATCATAAATCCTTTTTAAGGAATAATTTTATAAATACCATAACAAATTACCAAAAACAATTTAATAATAATAACAGAATTACTTTAATAAACAAACAAATTTTACAAGACATTAAAATTCTCAAAACATTTTTCAAAAACAACTCTCAACTTATTATCATTAAAACAGATAAAAGCAACAAAACTATTATTACAGATAAAGCAGATTATGAAAATAAAATGGAACAACTTTTAAATGATAACAACACATATAGAAAAATTAGAAACAACCCTCTGAATGATATAAAGAAAGAATATTCTAAACTAATAAATAAACTTCTAAAATTTAAATTTATTACCGCCAAAGATAAAACTAAATTAAACATCGACCATAGCAATCTACCAAGGATTCATGGGCTTATCAAATTGCACAAACCTAATCAACCCCTCCGGCCTATCATTGATGGCCAAAACTCACCCATAGAAAAACTGTCAGCATTTATTAACCCCACTTTAAACTTCCTTAATAATAAGAACCCATTTGATGTCAGGAATGCAGATCAATTAAAAAATAATATCAAAAACACCCAGATAAACAATGATGAAATCTTATTATCCTTTGATGTAAAATCTCTCTTTACCAGCATTCCCTTAGATGAAATGTATAAAATCATCAACTCAAATTGGGATTCAATCGAACCATACACCACTATTAAAAGTAAACAGTTATATATAGAATCTCTCAAATTTTGTTGCTCAAACAGTTATTTTACTTTCAACAATGATTATTACAGACAAATTAACGGTCTGCCGATGGGGGGGAGAATGAGTGTTAACTTAAGTGGCATAACCCTAAACCACATAATTAATAAAGCAATCAATAATTTGGAAGAAAAACCCAAAATTATTTACAAATACATTGACGACTTGTTCTTAATTATTAAAAAAGAAAATTTAGAAAAAACCTTAAATACTTTTAACAGCATAAATAATAAAATTTCCTTCACTTACGAACAAGAAGTCAATCAAACACTAAACTTCTTAGATATGTCCATAATCAGAAAAGATAATGGCACTCTAACCACAAAATGGTATTCAAAAGAACAAAAAAGCAATAGATTACTAAATTTCACATCGAACCATCCCAAACATATCATAATTAATACAGCTCAGAATATGATGCGCCGGGCCATTAAAATTACAGACGATGAGTTCATGTTAGAAATTAAATCCACGATATTTTCAAAACTTTTAGACAACCTTTATCCAATTAAATTAATTAAATCCCTATGGTATAAAACAAAAAACACAATTGAAACTACATCATCACATAACTCAATAGATATCAATAATAAACAACAATATTTCACTAGTGTAACATACATTCCAGGTCTTACTGAAAAATTAAAAAAAACCATGCAACTCAATGATTGTGGACATGTGAAAATCGCCCTAAAACCTACTGACAAACTGTTAAATCTATATAGCAATTTAAAGGATAAAATCAGTAAGGACAATAGATCTAACTTAATTTATAAGACAAATTGCTTAAATTGTGAGAAAACATATATCGGAGAAACATCCCAAAAACTAAAAAACCGACAGTATTACCATAAAAATGACATAAAAACCAAGTCACAAAAAACAGCGCTAGCAATTCATGCCTTTAACACCGGACATAATTTTGATTTTAACAACACCAAAATCTTAGATTATGAGCGCAATACAAACAAAAGAAGAATATACGAAGCATTTCACATCTACAAAAATTCGGACATCACTCTCAATCATAAATCGGACGCTAGCCATATTAACAAAAATTATAATCTAATATTCAAAAAATTCAAGAATTAAATACATACAAGTAATAATAAAAATCAATAATATCTAAATTCTTAACAGCAATTTATAATAAATAACAACGATTAAAATAATAATAATTATACAAATAGATTATGAATATAAAATATTAATTATTAAATAATAGATAATAAACATAGAAATATATACAAAAAACAAATTACATTATAACAATAATTAAAATAATAACAATATATAAAAAAAACGTAATTTTATTAAATTTATTTAATAATAAATTACAATAGAACAAATAACTTTTGGTTTTTAAATGGGTTAAATTGTTAATTGTTAAAGTAACAATTTCAACCAAATCTTACAAATTGGTAACCAACAAACAATAAGATATCAATAAAGATACAACCATTGGAATTTAGAGAAATGTCTTTCACATAGTAGAATTGAAAGCAAGAACATTGCTAAATTAGTTATATTGACCACTCCTAGGCAGCGCTACTTACCATATCACATAATTGAATCATAATTCTTCCATATAATCACAGAAATTAGAGATAATAAATAGTTATAATGCTTAACAATTGGTTCAATTTGATGACATAACTATATTATTTCTTTATAATACCTTTAAAGTTAACTTTTTAAGGCCATTTAATTTTTAAATTTGATTGTATACAACGAAGGTTCTCGGTTAAAAATTACATCTTTCCAACATATAGTCATTCATTGTTAATGGTTTTATTTGAATTTAATTCCCCACTTTATATTTAAATTGGTAGAATATTTTGTTATTTGTTTTGTCTTTTATGTACAGATGTAAAATCACTTTACATGTTTCATTTTTTTAAATATTTAAAATTTATTTAATTAATGTTTATTGAAGTTAATCAAAAAATTTCTTATTCACATAACGTAATTTAATTATGACTCAATTTGACGCTCTCTTATAGAGGAAGTTTATTTGGGAAGACTACTCAATGTAAGTAATACGATGTTTTTTAAAAAACTGTATTAGAGATAAGATTGAACCTGAGATACAGGATGTCTGTAATAGACCAGTTTCCTCAATTTTAACCATTTTGTAAAGAAATTGTAATTGATTGATGGATTGTTTTGTTTTTATGTATTTTTTAGTCATTAAAATGGACTGAGGATGACCTTACTTAGGGTCGAAACGTTTCCTACCAAAATTTAATTGATGTTTTTTCTACACCTACCTTATCCATCTTTTTTTAATAAAAAAATCGATTTATACATATATTGAAGGTGTCAATAAACCTAAGGTTTATTATTTATATAATAAAAATCTTATATATATAGATATATATATATATATATATATATATATATATATATATATATATATATATATATATATATATATTCTATATATATCTATATATATATATATATATATATATATATATATATATATATATATATATATATATATATTTGTAACCTACCTGGTATTCAGCAGCTTTCATTTGATACCCTACTCGAAAATTTAAAACGAAATATAAATTTTTGAGTTTACCACATTTTTTACATCTATATATTTTTCCTGTGGTTAGGTCCAAACGTTGTGCCAGTGTTTCAAATTTCAGCTCTTTAGCTTAAACGGTCTGGGCTCTATAAACCAAAGAGTGACGGACAGACAGACACATCACTCTCGGCATAAGGGTTTTGAGAAGTATCTACCAAACCCTAATAACAAATCATTTAGCGGAGATTTCCCTACGTTGGACATTTGCTCCCAGGACTTGTGCTGGGAGCAAATGTCCGAAATGAGAGACATTTTTTCCTGATATACTACAGGTCTAGAGATGGGCCTGACAATGTTTTAGCAACCCTCCCTCCTTCACCAGCAATCATATAAGTGTTGTCAGCATATAAGTTGATTTTTGCTGGGCCCAAGATAGAGGAAAACTCCCCTAGATTTAAACACAATTGTTGAAACCTCGGAAGTTTAGAAAAGTTTTAAGAAAGCTTATGTCTAAGCCAGGTGATTCCAACATAAAAGAAAGGTTTAGCAAAAATGTATCTTTAATCAATAATATATAAATCAAACCTTCTAATGAAATTTAAAAAAATAGACCGTATAAAAATGGCTATATATAAAAAAACATAAAGAAAATAACTTTTATAAATACCGGTGGACCATTACTCAAAATGATAGAGGGTGATGATGAGGTGGTGAGTGTGAGTGGTGGTAAAGGTGTGGCGATGCAGCTGCAGAAGCTGAAAACTCCTCTAGGGGGGAGGGTCTCTGATGTCTTGGGTCAACCAATAAGGCCCAAAAAAGCCATTAGCCGCAAGACTACACCACTAACAGACCACAAGCTATCCACAGGTGGTCGGCGATAAAATGCCCAGGTTGACTCGTGGTAAAAGGTCGAGGTAGATGCATACGGGACCTCATGACATCGTCGGCTCTGTGGGTCTCTCCAGACTGGCTCGACCGTACGTCGTATGCGTAGTTTAAACAGAGCGAAGTCGATTCAGCTAGCCCTCTATCAATACTGTAGAAAGATCCACCGGTTTAAAAACAAATACTCTACTGGAATAAAAACATAATCTATAACATATAATATAAACTTAACAAAAACGAACTTATTATTTTTTTCCTTTTATATTCTTTAAAGATTAAACAACAATTACTCTTGTATAAATACATATTTTTGTTTATTTTTTAATACATAAGTTCAATTTAGTTTGCAGATAAACCAGGGCCGTCGCGAGAACATCGGGCGCCCGGGGCGAGCCTTAGCAAAGCGCCCCCTTCCCCCCCAAAAAATGTAGAAAAACATAATTATACACTACTATTGTACAATTGCCTTTTGTAGTATAGAACTACGATAGACTAATAAAGTAGGCTACAAATAATTTTTACATTGAAATGAAAAAATATAGTTATTGCTAGATTATTTTTTCCGTCAAAATTAGCTAAACTGCAGTGAAGGAATTAGATTAGGAAATATATAGAGGAAAATATTTTAATTAACCATCATTTTGCAAACTTCAAATTATGATAAAACTTATATTGAACATTCATAGTATAGAAAGTAACAGTTATAAACAAAAAAATCTGGTATGGGGTACCTCGGAACTTTTCCTCACTTTGGAGGCTACTAAAGTGGCCTCCTGCTGCGAAGCAGCATTAGGCGGGTTAGTACTTGGATGGATGACCGTTTTGAACTAACTGATCATTTTTCAAAAAAATGTTTGTTCATTATTTTTATTTAATTATTTGAATTTTGGCGGTATTTTGACAAACAAACTTTAATAATTATGTTCGCTCATAGGTACTTATTAAACTAATTAATGGAATATCTTTTGTTTTAATTGTTCCAAACTTTTTACCGGTTCCCACGATATTTGTATTTATACTTTCGGTATTATTAATCGTCAAAATTAAAACATCGATGACTTCAAAATGGCGGCCAATATAAAGAAAACAAATCTGGTGTAGTTGTTTGTAATACAGAGAGGTACATTCATAATTCGTGCTAAATTTCAACTCAATCGGACCACTTTTCGTTTTTTTAATTTTTGCTTACTCAGCAAACTGGGTTCAAGATGGTGAAAATGTTGATTTTCCTGGCGGCACAACTAAGGACTGATTTTTCTGTGAAGTTTCAACTCTCTAGGTTATATCCTAGGTGCTACGATGATATAACACACATACAGACGTCATGCTGAAAACCACTCAGGAGGTCTTAAAAACACCCAAAACGGACAATTCAGTTGAAATCTCGAAAAAAAAAAAATGTTGGGTGAAAACATAACTTTTCCTACCATATGTGCGAGGAAAAGTAAAAAACTAATAAATGTTTTATATGTTTTTAAAAAGGGCATTTTATGTTAAAATTTATATATTGGACTATTTCCTATAGGCTAATGTATTTACAAACTATATGGGAAAAAATGAAAAATACAAACACTAACTGGCCAACCTAAATAAAGTAAATGCCAATTGGTACTTTCCTAGCCTTTGAATGTGCAAAGTTATGTAATATGTCTTTGAATTTCAATCTTCTTGGCTCTCCATTTTCAATAGAAAGGATTGCAAGCCTGTTGAGACATTGCTGTGTCATCGTTGACCGCAGATACGTTTTAATCAGTTTAGTTAGCTGAAGCTACTTTCAGCGCTAGCCACAGTGATGGGTATTGTTAACAATATTCGATTTTAAACGAAGCCAAGTTTACGAAGTTTTCCCCGAGAGCCATCGCTTCTTGGTCGACCTTTAGGTGTCATCAGGGTTAATAAATTATTACATTTAAAAAAAAAAAAAAATCACACTTGAGAAACCTCAATAAAACGTTAAAATCATTTCACCTCATTTTCAAAACATCACTCATCATCATTTAGAAAAAAAAAAATAATAATAAGGAACTTCGTTCCATAAAAAAACAACATATTCTAAGGAGTATCTAGAGATTGGTATACAAGTCCTTTCGGCCTATGTCTATAATTAATTGCTAATTGCTAAACGCTTAATAGAGTTGAATAGTTACAGTTCTGTGAGTACTGCTAGTGCTAAACTTGTCGGGACGGTGTCGGTCTTCGGTACAAGAACCGATACCGATATACATACCAGACTGGTTCTTTTCTCGGTCCAAAAGGGGTAAAAGTTCCGGTAAGGATTAGAGACACTGCGGCACTGTCGGAACAGTGTCAAAGAAAGACTCGGTTCCACGTTACCGGAACACCCCAATGCTGAACCTTAAAAACATTTCTCAATTGCAACAAAATAATTTTCAAACTTTAATGTTTTTTTTTAAGCGCCCCCTTGCTCGTGGCGCCCGGGGCGACCGCCCCGGTCGCCCCACCCTCGCGACGGCCCTGAGATAAACTATCTACTAGTAATTACACAACTAGTAATTACACAAATATTTTCAATTAAATTAAAGTACTTAAGATTAAATTAGAACATAACATTAATTAAGAAACAAATAAATAACAAAACTACAAACAATAAAGTTTGAAAAAAAAATAAAAAAGTAAATAGTTAATTACAAACATACAATTATTTTCTAAAATTACTCTTGATTTTAAAAAAAACAATAAAATACATGAATAAAAGATCAAAGTTAAAAAAAAAAACTACTAAAGATTTATTTTTAAGTAATAGATATAATAGTAGTAATATAATAGTAAATATATAATATAGTATAAGAAACGGTAAAGAAAGTAAAAAAGTATTTTACAAGGTTTTAAAGAACTTACTGAATAAAACTCACAAATATTATAACTAATAGATGCATAAATAAATCTATATCATCTGGAGGAGCCGTTACAGGGATTATTCTTAAGGGAGTTGCTCGTGATAGACTCAGTTGCAACTACTACAGGGATCATTCTAAAGGGAGTTGCTCATGAAATAGTCGTTTGCAACTGTTACTTGGATAATTTATGAGGGAGTAGCTCATTATGAGAGTCATTTGCAACTATTACAGGGATCATTCTTAAGGGAGTTGCTCATTATGAGAGTCATTTGTAACTATTACAGGGATCATTCTTAAGGGAGTTGCTCATTATGAGAGTCATTTGTAACTATTACAGGGATCATTCTTAAGGGAGTTGCTCATAATGAGTCATTTGCACTAAAACTATAGTTTTTATTTGAACATTACAAAAAAAGTCAAAAATTGCTCGATGGTACCCTTGATTTTGTTTTTCTATTTAGCTTTGTTTAAAAATTTCGATGGACATTTTTTGAACGAGTACTTTTTTAATAAAAACCATGTTTTATGATATGGGCTATGGCTAAGGGTTTTGCACCTCTTAATACAGTTGATAGTTGATTTAGTACTATGTACAAGTCCAGGACTTTGTATCAAAAAGTCCTCTTTCTTCTTAATTAAGTTTTAATGTAAGGTCTTACAATATTTAGTCGACAAAATTGTATGAGTGTGTCAGGCAAGTCTAATTACGTACGTTATTTAAATTCTTTACATTTCCACGGCCAGGGCATCAAATTTTCATCCGACTATATCTCCCACCCCGGAACCGGAGGGGTTTAAAAAATGTAACGTCCTAAAATTTACTAACTAGATGATTAACAGGATGATGAAAAATCAGAGTCAAGGAGTAATTTAGATTTTATTTTACAACCCAAATTTCATTAAAGTCCTACGCAAATTAAACTATCAAAAATGATATTGCAGTTTAAACAGCGTTTGATGCATAAATTAAAAATCACGCAGTTTTGTGATTTTTCAAAGTGTTTTACACTTTACTACTGAGCGAACCATCGTAACCTTCCGTAACCGTACATACATTTGAAATTTAAAGAATGTGTAGGTTATTTTTTGACAGGGTTTTATTGCGAAAAAGAAATTGCAAGAACTGTACAACATACTTCAAAATTAAAACCCCTCCAATAATGTATTTACTGATATTTATTTAGTGACCTAATATAAATTAACCTTCACACACACAATCGAACAACTGAAACCATTGCAGTCTTGAAAGTTGAAATATAAAGAATATTCTGTAAACAGCAAAATTGAAATATTGATTTATTAATCCCCCCCCCAATTTTTCTCTTTGCGCCACTTACGCTTTGAACCCTACTGCTGGGCACCCCTAAGTATAATTATTAATAAATAAAGTAGTAACAGTGATCAGTGAATGCCATATTATGTAATATGTACACATGTACACTTATTCATTTTTAGGGTCCGTAGGCAAAACCAAGGACCCTTATATTTTCCTGCGTGTGTCTGTCCGTCCGTCCTCTCGCGTGCTCTCACGGCTACACCTTTCGTCCGATCACTTTGAAATTTGGCATGTATGTGTCTTGTACCTACCCACATATATTAAAAATATAGCGACTTAAAAAAAATATTTTTCAAAAACATTAGGGTAAAAAAACTTTAGAGTTAAATTTTTTTTTTTTTTTTTTTCGACACCGTGAGGGGTATCATATGAAAGGGTACGTCGAGCTGATTACAAAAATATATAATTCTTTGGATATAACTTTGATAGGGCGAGCGCAGGCAAGTTTGAAGTGGGTGTGAAAAGTGTCCCCCCCCCCTCTATCTCGCTTATGTGAAGTGCAAAAAATCTGGAAAAATTCCTGAACATTCTTCGACCAAAAGTAAAGGTACCACTTTTTGGAAATTTCGAAAAAAATATTATTTTATTTTTTATTGACAAAATACGTTGTTTTATAATTATGGTCTTTTCGATGTATTTATATGGTTGTAGTCCGGTTCAGTGGCAAAAAAATACTTTATCAGAGTGTGTTTTAAAAATATCAGACCCTTAGAATGGTTCAAAGTAAGCTTTTTAGCATTTTTTAAAAAAAAAAACTGTTTATACACTTTACAGTTAACCACTATAAAGTGTGGCCTACGGACCCTCGCTGTGTGCTGACTAGCACACACTTGACCTGTTTATTAATATTTTAATTGATAGAGGCGAAGACGTTAATGCTAAAAATGATCAATGTGAATCTCCTTCATGCAATGCAAATATTCCTGAATCAGCAAATATTCCTGAATCAGTAAGGAATCAAGCTGAATTTGTTACAAATCCACATGAGTTTAATTTGAATCTTATTAACGAAGACGGTATATCTCGTTTGCAAAAGTCTATTCTATCCGTTGATATAGGCTGGAGTACAGTTATTATACGTAAAGGTGGAGATATTAATCTTAAAGATAAAGAGGGCAAAACACCATCTCAGTCAGAGCCGGACCGTGAATCTTGCGAACTATGCGGCTGCAGGTGGCGCCAAAACTGACGAGGGCGCCAAACAGGGGGTAAGAGGGATAGAAAATGAATTAAATATTACTGTACAATACATCAATGAACAACAACAAACATACAGTTTGTAGAAACAAACAAACAAAAAGAAAGAATAAACAGGTCAAGTGTGTGCTAGTCAGCACACAGCGAGGGTCCGTAGGCCACACTATACAGTGTTTAACTGTAAAGTGTATAAACAGTGTTCTTTTTAAATGATAAAAAGCTTACTTTGAACCATTCTAAGGGTCTGATATTCTCAAAACACACTCTGATAAAGTATTTTTTTGCCACTGAACCGGACTACAACCATATAAATACATCGAAAAGACCATAATTATAAAACAACGTATTTTGTCAATAAAAAATAAAATAATATTTTTTTCGAAATTTCCAAAAGTGGTATCTTTACTTTTGGTCGAAGAATGTTCAGGAATTATTTCAGATTTTTTGCACTTCACATAAGCGAGATAGAAGGGGGGGACACGTTTCACACCCACTTCAAACTTGCCTGCGCTCGCCCTATCAAAGTTATATCCAAAGAATTATATATTTTTGTAATCAGCTCGACGTACCCTTTCATATGATACCCCTCACGGTGTCGAAAAAAAATAAAAAAATTTAACCCTTAAGTTTTTTTACCCTAATTTTTTTTTTAAAATATATTTTTTTAAGTCGCTATATTTTTAAAATATTTGGGCAGGTACAAGACACATACATGCCAAATTTGAAAGTGAGCGGACGAAAGGTGTAGCCGTGAGAGCACGCGAGAGGACGGACGGACAGACACACGCAGGAAAATATAAGGGTCCTTGGTTTTGCCTACGGACCCTAATATCTTTCAAGTTTTTTCCAGGAGAAACTTCACTATGTAATGCAGTATTTCCATCAACTTTAATATCTTCTCTGTGATTATCAAATAAATTCTGTACATCAAATTGATTATTCTGAGTTGCCTGATATAACTGTAGATAATTGTAGACGCGATTTTCTTGATTTATAAAATATTTTATTTTTATATGACCATCTCCAGCAGCAGCCTGTAGATTTTTTGCATAATGACTAGATCCCTTCTCTTCATATGTACTTGTGCCTCCGTTATCTACTAAATACTATATAAGTATCAGTGTATTAACACCTCTTAGTTCTTTTCTAAGATTAAAAAGATCATTGAGTGTTACTCCATAATCATCTTGATTGAGTAAATTAAATATAGAACCTAGTATGGCTAATATTACTTCAACATGCTCATTCCTAAAACAGTAAGAAAGTTCGCTAGGAAGTTGATGATGTAAACTAAATGTAATGGCTGCTCTTATGTCCTGAAATAATAATTCTTTATATGCATCGGTGTCAAGAAATTGGTTAATAAAATTAAACACTATTCGTTCTGTGGCCAATCGTCTACTATGAGCACATATTAATAATAATTCGCAACAAATTTCTAACCTAATATCTACATGATACATTGCAGAGACACGTCCATTTTCATTTACAAACTTGTCCAATTGCGTTTTTCTATATTTTTCTTTATTAAAGGTCCCATGCTCTAAATATTTATAGTGACACTTTAATATAGACTTAACTATTTTCCTATAACGAAGTTTATTTGCATTATACGATGATGTTTCTCCTAGATTATCAGATTGCGGCCAAGTATCATGGTTTGATTCTAGTAAAGCCTCAACAAGGTTAAAATAACCATTTAAAGCAGCAAAATGTATTAGTGATTTACCTTCTAACAAATCAAGAACTTCTGTTCTTATTTTGTCTTCTAATTGCTTAATTATACTGTTAATAAAAATGGGGGAAGTATTCGGTAATATTTCATTAACGTGTTTAAGCGTTCCACTAAAATCACCAACCATCTTTTCCGTGAAAGGAAAAGAGGCAAAATATTCTGCAAAAGTAGCATGGGTAAAATATGGTTTATTATCTATAATTTGATCAATTATACCTTGATTTTCATCTCCACTTTTAATATCCTGTATCCAAATATTAATCTCCTCTTGATTTGTAGAAGATATTTTATTTAACCCTTCATTATCCAATAATGTGTATAGTGCTAGTTCTTGATGTTGTTTTATGAATTTTTCATAACCTTGATCGAAAGTCCTTTGTATCCCTGGTTTTGTAAAATCTATTCCTCGTTTCTCTGTAAAATGTATATCATAAAATTTTGTTTTTACAAAGCGTTCATATAACTCTGCAATATTAAATTGTTTTGGTAGTGTTGGGGTATTAATACTAGGAGTATTTAAAAACTCTTTACATCCTTGCCATTCTTTTTCTTGCTTTACCTCTTTATTTTCATAAAAAACCTCTGCTACCATACTTATGTGTAACGGAATACCAGTAAATTCTGTCTGTTTACCGCTAGTTGATCCACATAATTGTGTAATTAATTTATCAGCGTAATTTTTTAATTTTTGATAATCGATATCAATTTTTTCGTCGAAGAATTTTTTCTTCCAAAAATTAGCTAAAAAATCAATTTGATCTTTATCCTTAGAGAAGGGCTTTAAATCATAGGCAAGCACATCTAACTTACTTTCTAAATCCTCTCTCATATTTGGTCTAGTAGTGATCAATAATCTTTCCACCTTGGTATCCATTAATCCAATAAGGAAATTAATTACTATATCTTTATAATCCGGGGTAATTTCATCAAAACCATCAAGTAATATTACCACCCGCATTCCATCACTAGAACCGTCAAGATTTTTCTCTAATAGTTTCTTTTCTAGACCATCGTTAAGCTTTAATAGTTTGTTCAGCAAGAAATCTATTGCTTGATCCTTATTAAACTGGTTACTGTTTAGTTCATTTAGTTGTGCTTCATTAGATAGTTTATATAGTTCATCAGAGTGCTTGATTAGATTAATTCTTATTACCCATCTATAACTATCTTTCATTTTTTGGGATAAGCTAGTTAGAACCGTCGATTTCCCCATCCCGGCAGTATCAGCAATGACTACTATTTTACGTCCAACACTATCATCTAATATATCTGATTCTGAATAAAAATGAATACGACTTTCACCAGATTCAATATATTGACGTAATGCAGATACGGAACCTTGTGATTCCTTCCATATTAATTTACCTGACTCTGTTTTTAACCAATGAATATTACACCTAGGGTTTTCTAAACATGACTGATTAAAATGCTCCTTTTCGTAAACCAACTTATCCGGAAATGCTTCATCTGTTTCTATTTTCGTTTTTATCTCTATTTGATAAAATTTACGATCTATATAATAATCCTTAACTTCACCTAAATCTGTTAGTTGACTACCTATGTTTATCTCTTTATCCTGAATAAGATCGGCGAATGTATTGACATCTATAATGTCTTCTATGTCTACTGAAGATGGACTTATTAATTGCTTTAAACTCATTTTTTCTCTTTTTCCTTGGAGAAGTATTAATTTTTTTTCTAAAGGGTCTTCACTTGATTTAAAATCCTTAAGATCGATTGTATCATTTGTTGTATGATACTGCGATGGATCTGTAAATTTAAAATTACATTTAAAATCTGTCTGGGCAATTAAAATAATTTTTTTTTTGAAATTTGGATTATCTTTGTAGATACTGGAGAATGCTGTAAGTAGATTTGTTATGCTTTCCTGAGTATAACCCTTATCCCTATTGCTTACATTATCCTCATCCTCACATTCTATCGTTAACAAGTTGGCGGTTGAATGCTCAAAAGCTTTTACTATAGCCTCTCTACTTTGTAGAATTTCTTTTTGGGTTACAGAAATCCGACCACAATTTTCTAGAGTATACTGCTTCTCGTTAAGGTATTGCAAAAGTTTTATACTACTTAACAGGGTGTTTGAAGTTTGTATACATAATACACGTCCACTAGCACCATCTAAAAACTCATCTAGTTCGGTCAATGTATTTAGGTTTCCAAATTCACCATAGCCAAGGATCTTTTTGCTATACATTACAGTCATACAAGTCACTATAAGAGATGTCTGAACTTGGTGAGCTTGTTCTTCGAAGTAATCTGTGGCTTCTTTCCCCTCAATCCAACCAGAGGGACGACCTCCTTTTTTAGCTCCTTTTGTAGATAAATCGTTTTCTAATTTTTTCTTATACGACTCAAATATTTCATCAAAAAGTATTTTCTCAAATGGAGTATCTTTAAATATATCTCGCCTAGTTAAATCACTTAGCCTCCATTCTAAATCCTCTACCTTAGGCTGATTAATTATAAATACTAAGCTATTTAAAAAGTTTTCTATTTCCTCTTGCTTCTGAGTTTCTGTTAGACTTCCTTGTAGGCAATTATCTAGTTCAAATTGAGTAAGTGTTTTCAATAGTTTATCTTTTAATGAATCACTTATTTTTACAAGTTGTTTGTAGTTAGGTCTTGTGTTTGTGGTTTTGTCTTGTGTTCCTAACGATAAATCAAAAATATCTATAACATCTTTAGGTGCATCTTTTAATTCAAATTCTTTTTCACGTAACTCTTTGGTATCAAAACCAGCAGTGGTAAATATTACTACATGCTGTATCTCGCCATCTTTAAAAAAATTTTTATTCTTATTTTCTGCATGGGAGGTGCTTTCTTTAGGTATTTTTTTAATATCATTTTTAAGATCAAGATAAGCAAGGAAATACTTAGGTATACCAAACTCACCTGAACCTGTTTCTAAATCAGCAGATTTTATTATTTTTACTTTTTCTTCTCCTTTATGCTTAACCTGAATCGGAATAAGGTGTTTCTTTCCATCTTTTATATAGCTAAAAACTGTATCATCAAATTTTTGATCATTTGTTTCTCTTGTTTTAATTTCTTTACCAATTCTAAAATCACTGTTCGGAAATTTTTTACGTCCTGCTCTTTCCAATAAGCAAAATACTAAGGCCTCGTACTTATCTGCTCTTTCACCTCTTTTAGCTTGTATGCTTTTCTCTTGAGGCGGACTTAACATTTCATTAATTGTTTTGATTATACTTTCATCAAGATCTATATCTTTTAAGATATTATCCTTCTGATTACGTATTAATTTTAAAACTGTTTCTTTCTTGTTATTTATCTTTTCAAGAGCAGTTTCTATTCCAGAACCTTCGTTGAATTTCTTGATAAGGAATGCAAAAACTTTTGGATACTTTCTTAAAACAGCTATATGGAGTGGCGAATTATTGCCCTTAGTTCTGTAATCTTGTACAGCGATATCTGCTCCTTCATCTAAAGCTTTTTTAACTGCTTCCAGTCTATCCTCTTCAGATGTACGGTGTTTCCCCGGATCGAGCGCCTCAAGCAGATGATTAGTTGCATCATCCATCTGGCGACGATAACGTTTACTTTAATTAGACACAAACAATTTATTTGTACTGATTCTTTTCATTGTACTAATTAGTTTAGCTTATGCATTTCTACATAAGCATTGTGAATTGTATACACACTTAAACTACTTTTAACTGGTAAAGCGTCTAAGCTTTTTAAAGTTTTAAAATGAGATGACACCATCAAATAGATTATCTATTGCAATAATAAATTGCCTATATCGAAATTTTATTTTAATACTTAAACGAAGAGAAAAAATTAGAAAAAGTTGTACCGATTTCTAGGTTATGTATTAACGTTACATCTAATACACACCTTTACTACTGATAACGAATGTGCCGATAACACTCTTGTGGGCTTGGATTCTGTTTAGAGTTTCGTCAACTTCGCTGGCCTGAAATAAAAACAAATTAAATATGTAAAATAATAGAATATACATATAAGTAAATAAAAAATAACAGTAGAAGGCTTGTAAACAAAGAAATACTTCATATTCAATCAGGGGCGGCCCGAGGCCCGTGTGAGGGCGCCGGTCTGGGGGGCGCCAAACCAGGTTCAGATCATTACACTGGTAATTTTTTTGTTAAATCTGCACTTTAACACCCACTTTTTTTTAAATTGTCCGATTGACTTTTATTGGGTTTTTTAAAAGTGTTCCTTTTTTGAATTTAACAACTTTAGACCTGGAGGTTTGCCGTTTAAAATATCCACTCTAACTATATATTATTTATCTCTGTA
Organism: Gerris lacustris; assembly: GCA_951217055.1. NCBI lineage: Eukaryota > Metazoa > Arthropoda > Insecta > Hemiptera > Gerridae > Gerris > Gerris lacustris. The sequence goes on along the minus strand of OX578286.1, from coordinate 3,172,534 downwards.
TCCACTCTCGCAGTAGCGCACCCAGGGGGGGAGCACGGGGGACATGTGCCCCCCCCCCCCCCCCACCCCCCAATGCCAGACCTAAAATTTAAGTATGCAATTCCGCAGCACATGTTAAAGTAATAGTGTTTTGATAGTCAAAAAATAAATAAATAAGTAATTATATAACTAGTTTTGCCCGACATATTTTGTTTTGTGTTAAAAAAGACGTCCCCCCCCCCTCCCCCACCTCGCCCAAAGACAAAGTCCTAAAATTTAAGTACATATGCAATTTCGCAGCACATTTTATAAATAAGTAATTTTATACCTAGGTTTGCCCGACATCTTTTTTTTGGCGTTTAAAAAGAAGATGAAGAAAAAGAATAGAAGTAAGTTAAGTTATCAATCCGTTTAGGTTAAGGATCTATAAAATATGGGATGGAGCTCCTAGGTAAAAAAGTGTCGTCTATTGAACTTGGAAAAAACTACATAAAATTACGACTGTGCATGGTCAGAACTTTTTAGTGGGACGAATTTCTTTCCGACTATTATCCATTGTTTATTTTGAATGAAAGATAAAGGTTACAATATAATATTTTTAAATCAAGTTTTTAATTAATTTTTTCTTGTTTTAAGGGTTTATATTTTAATCTAAAGTTTTACTTTAATATATTAATCAAATTTAATTGAAATAGTTAGTAGCAGCCTTGAGAATAGTTTTTAATTATCGAATAATTAATATTAATGAATTTGGAAACTGGTTCAGGTTCAATAGTAGAATAAGGTTTTAAATATTGCAGATACCCGACCTTTCGCAAGGAAGACTATTTTTTGTACTTATTGACTGGACTATTATATACCCTACTATGTTTATTTTTAACCTAATACTATCAGCTAATTTCTGTTAAACTCAAAACATTGGGCGTACTTATTTTTTTTTGTTAAATCATGTAACTAAAATATTTTTAAAATGTACCAATTATTTTTTCTGGCTACTTAAATAAAACATTAATCTATTATATAATGTACAACTTTTAATACTAAAATATTATTAGTATATAATTTTGTTTAAATAAAATACACCGGCCCTCATGTCCCGTTCATAAAAAACTTAAATTTATATGTATAACATAACATTTTAGATGCTCTTAGAATAGGCTAAAAAGACGTTTTCAAGTAACGTAAACTATAAAAAATTTCCCCGGACCCCCCTAAAGATAGCCCAGCCCCCCTTCAAAATTAGCTGGATCCGCCCTTGATATGAAGTAATTTAAGAACAAAGAAAACCAGCTGCCTAATTGTCTGTGATTATGCTAAGGCCACATTACATCCCCCCCCCCCCATTTTTTTAATTTGTGCCCCTCCCAAAAAAAATCCTGGGTGCCCACTGCACTCTCGTACATAGGGAACATAGGGGTTCTCTTAGGGCGCTGTTTTGCAAGGAGAAATTTTGAGTCCGCTACTGTTTAAAATTTTCCTTTCCGACCTAGAACTTAAGAGGAGTATCTATTGATGGATACAACGATATAGTAGCCCTCATATTTGCAGATGACCTTCTCGTATTTAGAAACTCAACCGTGGGATTACAAAAGAGCCTCAATATAGTCGAAGAATATAGCCAACGCAATAGATTAATTGTAAACACCAACAGGGCCGCCGACAGGGGGGGGGCAAGGAGGGCAAATGCCCAGGGGCCCGGGTCTCTAGGGGGCCCGGGCCTCCGGGGGACGGCTATGGTTTTTTACAATCAAAAAAGGCAAGATGGATATTGTAATTAGTGGCATAACTATGGGCCCGAACTGTGGGCGGACCCCGGTACCAAGGGGCCCCCAAATCCAAATAAAATATGAAATTACTATATTTGTACCAATGTCGGTAGGGGCCCCTTTAGAGCATAATAAAATTTAACTTAAAATTATACTTCTATACTATTGTAAAGGGGACCCCATTCAGTTCTGAATGCAAATGTTTTTTTCTTTTCTTTTCTCATCAATTTTTTTTTTGGCGTGGGGCCCCTATGCCCTAGCTAAGTTTGGGAGGGACAGGCTCGGGCCCCCTTGAGCCCCGGGCTTCCAGGGGCGGCTCTGGATTTTTAACAACTAAAAAGGCAAGATGGATATTGTTATTAGTGGCATAACTATAATAGGCCCGAATTGCGGGTGGGCCCCGGAGCCAAGGGGCCCCCAAATCTAAAAAAAAAACTTGAAACTACTATCTTTGAACCAATGTCGGTAGAGGCCCCTTGAGAGCATATTAAAATCTAACTTGGAATTATACTTCTATACTATTGTAAGGGGACACCATTCAGTTCTGAACGCAAATGTTTTTTTGTTTTTTTTCTTAAGATTTTTTTTTGTTTTTTTTTGCGACGGCCGCGCGGCCCCTAATGACCTAGCTAAGTTTGGGAGGCAAAGTTGATTCACGCAATGGAAATTAAACAGACACAAATACAAATTTAACCAGCAGTACATATGTATTTGAAATTAATATAAATAAAACATCTTTTATTTAGGACAAACTTGCCCTCAGAAATTGTTAAAACTCATCTTTTTGCTCTTAAATTTTAAAAAATTTTCCGGGGGAGGACCCCCGGACCCCCCGCCGTTATTTGTTCAAAGGGGCCCAGATGCTAAGTTCATCACTAATTGTGAAGAACATAAAATTATTCCAAATGTGTCATAAGTATGGAAGTTTGAACTTTAGTGTTTCATTTAGTTATGTACTTAGATTTTTATCTTATTCAATATGGTCGATGTTGATTTATAGGAGAGAAACTGACAGACAAATCATATTGGCATACTGGTATTAATATTTTTTCCTAGTAATGCAACTTTTGTATAAAAAGAAGATGCGTAACTTAATCATTTTGATTTGTTTTTTCTTAATCTCACTATTTTAGCAAACAATTTATATTATGTTTTATTTTATATAATGTATTTTACAAAGTGTAAAAGAAGGTTTTTTAATGATATCTGCTACAAAACTACTCAATTATTTGGGTTTTTTTTAGCCCATCTTAGTTTAACATAAAAATTTGTCCCCACCAAACATCTTTTCCTCTAAGGACCAAGTTGCCCTCAGAAATCTTTAAAACTCATATTTTGGTAATTAAATTTTAAAAATTTTTCCGGGGGAGGACCCCCGGACCCCCCCCCCCCCCCCCTTATTTGTTCAAAGGGGCCCAGGTGCTAACTTGCCTAGGGGCCCGGAAATCCTCTCAGCGGCCCTGAACACCAAGAAAACAAGCGTTATTAAATTCTGCAAAGGCAATTCACCAATAAATCAAAGGATACTTCTGGGAACGGAAGAACTCGATGTAGTCTCAAAAGCAAATAACTTGAGTGTTACCCTATCCAAGTCCTCGCTTTTCCGAGAAATGTGCAACAATGCTCTATCTAACTAAAGCTAACATAGCTAAAGAAAAGTTTTTAAAATATTAAGTGCGTCTAAAGCAAATTCATGGGAAACCCGCATAAAGCTTTCCAAAACAGTGATAGGTACTGTCAGTGGCGTACACAAGTATTTTATCTTGGCGGGGCAAACAAAGATAGTGATGCCCCCAATATTTTATGCCCCCCCCCCCCCCCCCCTCCCTTTAAAGTTTTTTTTCCTTTCTTTCACCATAAAAAATAGTCCTCTCTCAGTTGAAGAATAATTCTTACAAGTTTGCACCTTTGATAACTTTGGATTATTTATTTTTAAGGATCAGATAAAGGTGAGTAAAAATTAACATAGTTAATTAAAAAAAAGGTTATATTTCGCCCCTTTCGGGCATCATCAGACCTAAAATATAATCAAATAAAAATGTTTTAAATTAAGAGATGATTAGTAATGACGTCACAAGATGGCGTATAAGCTTTCGATAATTTATTCGATTCGGTTTGTTATGTTCCTTTTCCTTATCACCTGTTATCAATCCCATGTAAAATGAATGGGAGAATTTTCTCAACTTTTTAAATAATTAATTATTAAATTATTATTAATTTATAAGACTTTTCAACCTTTGAACGTTATTATACTAAGTCTATTTTAACAATGTAAGATAAGAAAACATTAAAAATTGCCGTTCTAGTGGTTTAAAAAAGTATTATTGTGAGTGTGTTTTATTGTGGTGATACCGTCCGGGTCCGTTCTTATTTATTGTTTATTTTTTAAATCGTTTTTCTATTTTAGTTTGTATATTATGTCTTCCACCTTCTCGAGCGTTATGAAAATTTCATCTATATTTCTTTTTTTTCGGTGGACAAAGCTATTCTTCGTAAAAGTATGTCAGAGTACTTAAGTAATATTAAATTAATGTATTAAATTAGTTTTTTAATTAAAATGTTAAACAAGTTTACATGCGAGGCACTCATATCTTATATTATTATACTCTTTAATATAGATAACAAAAAATACACAAATAATAATAGTAATAACAGTCTGCTCTTTGTCTCGTCATCAACGTCTTTTTCCTAGGCTGATCAGTGATCTATTGTATAGTATATAATTATGTTCCAACATCGGTTAAATATAATGCACATTGTAAGTACCATGAACAAAATATTATTAGCAAATAATCTTTTATTACCTGGCAGATTAAGTTTCACTATCTTTCTACAAGTCCTGTACCCTGAGTATACTTCATTGAGTTTCAAAACTTGAGGAAAATTTATTTTCGGACACACAATATGAACACGAACACACCCTGTGAATTTTTATGGCAACAGGAAATACAAAAAATCAAGTATAAAGATTAATAACTCAAATAGCTTTTTCGATTATATGACCCTTCACACAAATACTCATTTTAAATAACTGAATCGAAAGTTTTTAATGTTTTCTTTGTTACACTCGTTAAAAAAGACTTGGTACAACAATGTTCAAAGGGTGAAAACTCTTATAAATCAATAGTAATTTAATAATTAATTATTTAAAAAGTTGAGAAAATTCTCCCATTCATTTTACATGGGTTTGATAAGACGTGATAAGAAAAAGGAACAAACACTGAGTTAAATTTTCGAAAGCTTTTGTGACGTCACACTAATCATCTCAATAAAGTTATAACTTACACATTACACATATAAAAAAAGAAACATTTTTTTAAAATCACTTTACAAAAACAAAACAAAAAAAATAGCCTTTACTAAAACCTCAAAGCCTTGTTTGCGTTAAATTTTACATAGTATCTATACAGTTTCTAACAATTAAAATAAATATAAAAACTAAAATGACCCTCAGATCATTAGTGGCACGCTGAGAAACTACCACTAACAAAAAAAAATGTAAGAGAGGGAGAAACAAAAAATACACAAAAACAGGGTTGTAATTTTATATATTGATTATATATTGGTAAAATTTATTAAAAAGTTTTTTATCAGTCTTAAAGTTCATTGAATAATTTTCTTTTGTCATGTGGAAAGCTTCCAGGTACTTTCTTTTTAAATTATTTTTTTCCTTATCTATTATTATTCGTGTCTAGGGTTTTTGTTTGAACCTATCTATTATTACTATCTATTATTTTGGCATTTTATAAATTAATGGAGTGATCTGTATTTTTAACATGTATGGATAATGCAATATTTTCATCGTATTTGTGTTGTTTTAATCTATTATTAAATGTTTGCCTTGATTCGCCAATATAAATTTTCTCACAGTCACCACAAGGAATAGAATACAACTTCTTCACCATCAGGGAACTTGTCTTTTAATTTACTAAAAAAATATTTTTCTATTTTATTTGTTGGTTTCGTTCCTATACATAATTCATGACAATCGTGTTTTTTAAAACTTCTTTGAATCTGTTCAGACAAACCTTTTATATAAGATATAGTACACAATTTAGTTTTGTTTGTTATATTTGGAGGTCTTGTATCAGTTGCTATGGTAGTATTTTCAATTCTATTATCAATTTTATTATCAGCTTAATTGAATAACAACTTAGTTTAAATTTTTTGAATAATTTATATTTAATTTCACTTAAGTATTTTTTGTCTGTTAATTTGATGGCTCGAAACATTATGTTAGACATGGAGTTAATTTTTTGTGAAAAACTATGATTAGATATAAAATTAAGAAATTTACCATTCTGGCATGTTTTTTCATACCACTTGGTATCAAGGCTGCCATCATTATTCCTTACTATAGTTACATCTAAATAATTAAGTCTGTTTTCAGATTCAAGTTCTTGGGTAAATTGAATACTTTCAGTGAAATTTTGTGTATTCTATTCCTTGTGGTGACTGTGAGAAAATTTATATTGGCGAATCAAGGCAAACATTTAATAATAGATTAACAAATACGATGTCAGTAAGAAAAATGAAAATATTGCATTATCCATACATGTTAAAAATACAGACCACTCCATTAATTTTGAAAATGCCAAAATAATAGATAAGGAAAAAAATAATTTAAAAAGAAAGTACCTGGAAGCTTTCCACATGACAAAAGAAAATTATTCAATGAACTTTAAGACTGATAAAAAAACCTTTTAATAAATTTTACCAATATATAATTAGAGGTACAGAATTTTCGCATAAAAAAACAGAAATTTCGCGAAATAAAAATTTAAAAGTTCGAAATTTCGCTAAAATTCGCATATACTATAGTATATATAGAATAAAACAACTTTTGTATATACTTAAAATTTGCCTTTAATGTTAATTAAAAGATAACGTTTTTATTTCAACATTTGATTCTTCTAGAGTCGCTCTTCTGTCAGTAACGACAACATTATATTAACTACTTTTATTTTTTTATAGTACTATACTACTCGTATAGTCGTAGTACTTACTACTTGTATAGTGGTAGTACTTACTACTTGTATAGTGGTAGTACTTACTACTTGTATAGTGGTAGTACTTACTACTTGTATAGTGGTAGTACTTACTACTTGTATAGTGGTAGTACTTACTACTTGACGGGAGTGGGAGATAAATAATTTTGCAGGGAGACTTAAATCTTTTCGTTACAAAAACACTACTTGTTTGTTATACAGTGATACCTCAGGTTAAGAAATTAAATTCGTGTTACGAGCTTCTAAGAAGGGCGCCGAAAACTCGACTAACCAAGTTATTTCGAGCTTTCAGTAAAAAGTTGAACCTTCTGTGAAAAGATGGACACCCTCTTTCGTTTCTAACTATGTATTTACACTGAACATACTTGTTAGCTCCTTTGATCATTCAGCGAAATGCCGTTGCCTTCTTTAGGCAATTGATAAATTTTAAGCATTTTTTTAATAATTATTCTTAATTGTTCGCTTGAATACTTTCTTAAAAATATTATTATTTATATTAATTGAAACATTTTTCATAAAAATTTTATTTGAATGCGGCGGCATAGAAAACTATTGTTCGTAAAATATGCATGTTACGTGATTAATAATAGGTTTGTTCCAACCACTCTTCAAACTGGTTTGGAACTGTACGACGCATGCGCATTTGGAAAAAAGAGTTCCAACGAGCCCAAACTCAAACTCTGACTGACTCCGACTGTTAATCGGCTGTTCCAACCACGCTCTGATTGAATCACGGATTAGTTTGGAACCAGTCAGAGCAGTCAGCGATCGGCGGCAGGGACTAGTAGTTTGGGATTGATTTTGGGTAAACAGAAACGTAACCTTCCGCACCGCTTCATTGTTTTTGTTTTGATTTCGCTCGCCTATTATAATTATTCTCCTTTCTTGCGAATCAACTCTTCTTTTTAAAATGTTTTTGTACGAATGCGACGATGAATTTTTGTGCATATAATTGGCATTTTCTAGATATTTCTGAAAAAAATAAAAATTGGACCTATTTTCCAAGATGGACTTTTGATACTTATTCCATTTTCAAACAAATATCGAAAGAATCCGATTTATTTCCGCAATATTTCTTTCGTTAACTGGACTAAGATTAATATTTGTTTTTTTTTTTAAACAAAAGAGCATTTAGGATTATATCAATAAAAATACGAATACGAGTGTGCCGTGAGTCTACTAAAACTGGCTCACCTCAGTAAGCCCGAAAATTGTGAATTGCGTTAATCGAAATGAAATCGTGAATTCATGTATTAAATAAACATTTCTAAAATGTGTGCATGTATTTTCGTCATATCCTCTATGAGTATGTTGGTTTTACTTCCAACTTTCGAGCTTAATTAGCAATAGAAAATGAAACTTTTGTGGTGTGGCGCCCCCTTGTTGTGCGAGCCCCTAGGCGGCCTAAATCAGGCCCTGATTTAAGCGACTGGCACTTATCTTCATCAACTATTGACTTATCCATCATCCATATCTTTAATATTAATAAGTTCAGGTATTTTCGATAGCACAGGAACGCAAAATCACATAAACGATCAACTCAAAAAGTTGTTCTGATAACAGTGCTAAAACCTACCACGGCAAACAGTTTGGTTCTAGAAAGGAGCGTTCCAACAAAAACGAAATCACAAATCAATTCCCAACGGTCAATGATCGCGCGTGCGCATTACGTCAATCACGGACTAATCCGAAACTGATTCGGAACTGGTGGTTGGAACAAACCTAATAATTATCAATATGTACAATTCGCATCTATTTGCAAATATAAGCAATTTTCCCATAAATTCGCGTCTATTTCGTAAAAACGAAAATTCCGTACCTCTATATATAATCAATGAATTATATTATTAAATTACTGTTAAAGATTCTATTGTTTTTGTTATGTGTTATTTTAATAGTTAGGTTGAAATTGAATTTATTTTAGCCCAAATTATTTTTTAAGATAAAACAGGTACCATAAATCATTTTTTTGGGGGGGGGTTACAACCCTGTTTTTGTGTATTTTTTGTTTCTCCCTCTCTTACATTTTTTCCTTTCTCATATAAAGAGAAAGTATTGTGATGGCGCGAAAATTCGATTTTGAGATTTTGATGGATTTACATGTTTTGAGGTCCCCTGAGGCCAAAAAAGTGGTTTTTTAAAAAATGTCTGTCCGTCGTCTGTCGTCTGTCGTCTGTCGGCTGTCGTCTGTCTGTGCAGACGCCTGGAGCCTAAACTACTGGGCCGATTTTGACGAATTTTGGCATACATGTTCAGAAAAATCATACCCCGAGGCGAAATCGAGAAATGAATTTTAGCTCCAAATTTGGGGGCGCAACCCCCAAAAAACTCTGAAAAAACGTGAAAAAAAATTATTTCTCGAAAACGGTTCCGACGATTTAGATTAAAAAATTCTCAAATGTAGTCCATTTAAATACAGATCCAACGATGTAAACAGTTTTCCCGGGAAAAATCTAGTTCCTGAGAAAATAGCTAAAAACGTGAACGGAGAGATCCCGGGTTCAATTCCCTGCCCAGGAGAAGTTATTTTTATGATAAATTTTGATGAAATGTTCAATCATATTTAAATGTAAATTTGAAAACTAATAAATGGAAACATTGGGCTAAGTAATTATAAACTCGTATATGAGAAAGTTTGTCTGAGTTGTCTCGGACCGATTTTTTACTTTCTCATATAAAGAGAAAGTATTGTGATGGGGCGAAAATTCGATTTTGAGATTTTGATGGATTTACACGTTTTGAGGTCCCCTGAGTCCAAAAAAGTGGTTTTTAAAAAATGTCTGTCTGTCGTCTGTGCAGACGCCTGGAGCCTAAACTACTGGGCCGATTTTGACGAAATTTGGCATACATGTTCAGAAAAATCATACCCCGAGGCGAAATCGAGAAATGATTTTTAGCTCTAAATTTGGGGGCGCTACCCCCCAAAAACTCTGAAAAAACATGAAAAAAAAAATATTTCTCGAAAACGGTTCCGACGATTTTGATTCAAAAATTCTAAAATGTAGTCCATTTGAATACGAATCCAACGATATAAGCCGTTTTCCTGGGAAAAATCTAGTTACTGAGTTATTAGCTTAAAACGCGGACGGAGAGAGCCCGGGTTCGATTCCCCGCCCAGGAGAAGTTATTTTTATGATAAATTTTGATGAAATGTTCAATCATATTTAAATGTAAATTTGAAAACTAATAAATGGAAACATTGGGCTAAGTAATTATAAACTCGTATATGAGGAAGTTTGTCTGAGTTGTCTCGGACCGATTTTTTATTATATGTGTAAGTTATAATTTTATTAATTTAAAACATTTTTAATTGATTATATTTTAGGTCTGATGATGCCCGAAAGGGGCGAAATATAACCTTTTTTTTAATTAACTAATGTTAATTTTTACTCACCGTTATCTGATCCTTAAAACAAATAATACCCCTCTATCTTTTCTCTTTTTTACTTTCTCATATAAAGAGAAAGTATTGTGATGGCGCGAAAATTCGATTTTGAGATTTTGATGGATTTACACGTTTTGAGGTCCCCTGAGTCCAAAAAAGTGGTTTTTAAAAAATGTCTGTCTGTCGTCTGTCGTCTGTCGTCTGTCGTCTGTCTGTCGTCTGTCTGTCGTCTGTCTGTCGTCTGTGCAGACGCCTGGAGCCCAAACTACTGGGCCGATTTTGACGAAATTTGGCATACATGTTCAGAAAAATCATACCCCGAGGCGAAATCGAGAAATGAATTTTATCTCTAAATTTGGGGGCGCTACCCCCCAAAAACTCTGAAAAAACATGAAAAAAAATTATTTCTCGAAAACGGTTCCGACGATTTTGATTAAAAAATTCTAAAATGTAGTCCATTTGAATACGAATCCAACGATATAAGCCGTTTTCCCGGGAAAAATCTAGTTCCTGAGATATTAGCTTAAAACGCGGACGGAGAGAGCCCGGGTTCGATTCCCCGACCAGGAGAAGTTATTTTTATGATAAATTTTGATGAAATGTTTAATAATATTTAAATGTACATTTGAAAACTAATAAATGGAAACACTGGGCTAAGTAATTATAAACTCATATATGAGAAAGTTTGTCTGAGTTGTCTCGGACCGATTTTTCTGGCTTGGGACCGACGTTGGCGTGATTTTTCTTTTTTATTTTAGTTATTTCCACGGCATGTATTTAAATTATGCAATTACAAGCCATTATTTTCTGATTTATTTGCTTCCCCTGTTTTTTAAATATGTCAAAATTATTTTGATTGTGCTTGATTAATTTTAACAGTCTAGACTCTGTAAGTTTTACTAAATTGATACTTTAATAAAAGTGAAAAATAAAAACAATTTTAACAGGTTCAAATAACAATAATAGGTTGTACAAGCATACAATCATTAATTTATACAAAATAGGATGCGTGGAAGCTATGTGCCACACTAATTGGCTGAGTTTTGGTCTCGTGTCTGTCTGTCGGTCTGTGTGTCCGCGAATCATGATACGTGTGACGATAACTTGGGTAAATGTCGACCTATTTTGAGGAAATTTGGTAGACATGTTCATTTTACCAATGCCCAGTACGAGTTTGTTGGACAACGTTATCCAACAAACTTGGACAAACATTATCAAACATTGGACAAACGTTATCCAAGCGTTCACGCGCAACGCTCGCGTAAACCTGAACTTCAAATTTAAAAGTGGAATTTTAGGTCCGGAAAAAAATCTAACTTCACTTATTTAATAAGACAAACATTTTTTTTTTTAAAATACAATTTTTTTAATAAAACCAACAGCGACACTGCTATATGAAGTGTTAAAGATTGCTAAAACTATATTAATAGTTTTTACACAATAAACAATATAACGATAAAGTAATATAACAAAGTGCATGCGATAGGATGCGAGAAAGCTATGTGCCACACTGATTGGCAGTCTATTTTTTAAATTATATTGTTCATAATGCATATATTATATTATACAGGGTGACCCGCGATAAAATGTCATAACGAAAATGGCGGATTTTATGGGTCAAATGCAACAAAAAATATTGAGTAAGCACATGCCCATTTCTCAATTGTTCTCGAGATATCGATTTATATCTTTTTAAACAAAAAAACATTCAGAATCACTCATTAATTTTTAATTTATCAGCTGCTAAACATCTTTTAAGTCCTGTTACATCTGAAAGTTTGGATTTTTTAAAATTCGACCACGAAATTCCTGAGCTTTCTACTCTCAATTGAGGGATGTTAGAAGTGTGGAGATTTCCGGAAAAACTTCTATTTTTCATAAGCTTTCAAATGGTATAAATTAACTTTAAGATCAACGGACTAGTTTTTGAACTATAGTGGATTGAATGTTACCAGACGTGACATTTTTTGGTCAAGATCACAACCAATTCTAGTGCAAATGCAAAAATGGTTTCCACGACCAAAACCACAACAATACTTGGGTTACTTATAGGAAATTTGACGCTGAACAAAAAGTACCTATAAACATAAGTCCTGCCCTCCTGTTATGTACGCCACTGCCCACAAGTAAGACCAGGATAATTCTAATGGTCTAACTAACAATAACATGGATGATGTAACAACTGACTTACTTATGTATATGTACATGTACATAGGCATGGTAAAATATAATATAAAAATTTTAACAAAAAACAAAAATAAATCAAGTAGTACAGAATAAACTATGTAGGTATATTGTCTCACTGCGCCATTTGGCAAAAAAAATAAAAATAATTCTACCAGCGAGTCCAGGATGATGCAACACCGGCTGACGCAATAAGTGATTACATACCTGACGCAATAAGTGATTTCATACCTGACGCTACCGACACCAGTTACAACCTCAGGCCCAAATGGTATAAATACACCAATACCTCAAAAAAAATTCTAGGCTCACATTGTTAAAACGAACTAACACTATGAACACCTCTAAATGCGTTTTACGCGACGCACTCCTTTTGATGCGCAGTCACCACCGAAAGATTTAGATCTTCGCGAGACGCCGAAAACATACTTCGCACGGGTGAACGTTTTGGGTCGGGCCGCCCCTGAATTCAATAAAATTGGAGTGTTAGTAAATAATGATGTCAACTTACCCTCTTACAGGATCTGAGGCTCACCTTACCAATACAAATACAATTATCTCAAATAATAAACTAAATCAATTAATTTAAAAAATAGAAGCTTTATCGTATTGTGCCAGGCCCGAAATGTAAAAGCAAGCAAAATGGCCAATTCTTTCACACTTGCAGACTTAACATAATACTATATTAAGAAGGAGAATCGGAATCGCATGTTACCATATAAGGAAAAGAGACTTGACTGAGCTTGAGGTAGGCTTGAAGTTGAACCAGAGATAAGGTTGAGTGGTTTGAGTCAGAGGTAAGGGATATACGAGGGGGAGACGACTTATCTCTTAATATGAATGGGTACCAGTGGCGTACCGTAGGGAGGGGGGGGGGGGGGGGGGGGGGGGCAGGGGGCGGTCCACCCCAGGCCCCGCTTTGATCAGAGGCCCCCCTTTGAGCATAGGACCCGCTTTAAAAATAGGCCCCAATTTTGTATATAAAATAAAAAAAAAATGCATTGTTGCAAAACCCTAACGGCGACAATCTTTCACATATACGAGTTCATAATAATTACTTTAGCCCAGTGTTTTCCATTCCCTACTTTTATAACTTATTTTAGCTCCCCTTTTTTCAACAAGTTCTTCAATATTTTCTTTCTTATATAAAGAAAAAGTATTGGCGCTACATTCAATTTTGAGATTTTGATGGATTTTAACTTTTTGAGGTCCATTGAATTCATGGTTTCTAAAAATGTCTGCCTCTCGTCTGTCTGTGCAGTGCAGACACATGGAGCATAGACTACACGGCAGATTTTGATTAAATTACATTAGCCATTAATTTTCTACTATTTATAAAATAATTAAGTTGCAATCTTTACTTTTTCGCCCTACTATTACTTTTTCTCCCTACTTTTTGAGTTCAGGGATGAAAAGACCTGTTTTAGTCCCTCTAAACTAATTCAAAATCATAACTTTTCCTCCCTACTGGAGATAAATATTCATTTATTTACATATATATCTTCAAAAGTACTCAATGATTTGTATGAAATTTGGATGGTTTGTGGAAAGTAGACCGCACATAGCACCAGATTAATTTTAACCGTCTGCGCTCTTTAAATTTTGCTTTTATACTTTAATTAATGTAAAAAATCAAATCCATTTTGAGAGATTCAAAAAAAGGGAGGGGAGAATTAATAAATTTAACAATAAATAAGTTATATAAAAGCTTAAAATTATGAAAGCTTTGTGCCACACTAATTGACAGACTATTTTTAATTATCATCCCTGTATACAAATACTAAATTGGAGATAAAGAAAAAGTATATAAATAAATAATCAATGTACAGTGAAACAAGAATTAAAGGTAAAATTCTTCTTTGAGATTTTCATGGGTGTACTTGATTAAAAACCTTTTTTGAATTCAGGAAATATCCAAATAAAAAGTTTGGACCTTTCTTATTCGGGAAATTTATAAAAAAAAAAAAAAAGAAGGTTTTGAACCCTTTTTTTACAAAATTTTCATTAAAGGTTTGAAGAATTTAAATTCTGGAAACTTCCTAAATAAAGTTTTATGTGATATTTCGATCTCTTTTTAGGCCAATCTTAAGTTTAGTAGAGGATTAAATTGTAAATTTTGCTACGTATGAATCATACCTAGCATTAATGATAAACTTCGTTAAAATCAATTTAATCAAACTAATTAATAGTGTGTAGAAATTAAAAAACTTGATAATTATATAAAACAAGATCCCAACAAAAACACTAAAAAGTTGTGAGATCCTAGGTTTAGCCAAGTCTGCCACTGTCCGAGTAAGTTCTGCTAGGTCTAATTTATCCAGTGCAAGTACATGATGTTTGTGGGTCATTTTCAAATAAAATGTACCTTTTCTGTCCCAAGATTTTACAATTTTATTGTAACTAAAAAATTTCATATTAATGAAAAATAAAAAAAACCTTTAGGTTTATTGATCAGATGTCTGTCTATTATTGTGTTAATCAGGGTCATTTTATGGCTTATAAGGTGAAAATTTCTTGCTACAAAAAATTTTGATGTTAAAAATTGTAGTGAGTGTTACGTCCCACAGTAGTTTTGATAACATGTAATGTGATTTTTATTCATTTTTTTTATACGTTTTTTTTTCATTATAATTTTTTTTTAACCAATAAAATATCCAAGTTTACATAAATGGGATAGGAAAATATAAAACTTTAGTACAAAACGAAACAAATATATTTATATGTATGTCCCAAGGGTTTTGTAATGAGTAATGAGTGTTACCGATAAGAGTTGGCAGAATTAGAGGATGAGTATGAAAGAAAGAAGGAGGGATAAGGGTTTGTTTATGTTAAGAATTAAGAAGACATTTAAGTCAGTAATCAACGACTTTTTAGATTGATAGCACTTTGTTCTTCTCTACAATTAATATTTCACTAAAAAAAAATGGTGAGTATTTTTATTCATTGTAATGAGTGTTACTATCATTTTTGTAGTTGTAATCAACATTTATTTATGTTATTAATTTGATTTAGTAGTTATTAATTAATATAATCAGTACACATTAAATTGGTTTAATTAAGAAACATAGTTTCTGAGGAAAGATTTTTTAAAGTTAAAAATGTAATGAGTGTTACTATACTCTTTGTTCTACAATACTGTATATTTTAAAACTTAAAAAAAAAAATGCAGTTTAATGTTTTTACAAAAAATAAATTTGCCGCATGTAAACAAAAATTGTAAATAGTAGTTTAATGTTTAATGTTTGTGTTAAAATTTAATATTTTCTAGGTCCAATATATAAATGTGTAATGAGTGTTACCATAATGTAATGAGTGTTACTTGAATAACAACAAATTCTTATGGGTAGCTGTCAGAAATGACATCATCTATCAAAATACATTATTTTGATAGATGAAATCATAATTTATTTTTGGCAGAAAGTTTTTTTTGTTTAAAAGAAATAATTTAATTGTTCTTAAAAAATAATGTTATGTGAATATAAATGTTCATAAGTTATATAATCTGTTCTTATTAGACTTCCACACACCAACAGTAGCCGTGTCCAACTATTTTTTTAATAAAGACAAATTATTTTTTCTTCTTTATAATAAAAACATTTATTACAATGCACTGAAAACGTATCCTTTACATTTTTGAAGCTTTGAGGAAACATTAAAAGATAATAAATGTAACACTCATTACTTTTTTTAAAAAATTACAAATATTTTAGGTCTAAAAAATATTTCTGGTGGGATGAAAGAGAATATTTACGTCATATATACAATTTAGCAACGTTTCATAAAAATAGAGAAATAAAATCTAAAAAAAAAATACGGTTTTTATGATAGTAACACTCATTACGACAAAAATGTGATTTTTTATGTATATATGGTCATATGTATGTAAATAAATTTGAAAACTGACTGTTCTTGAACTAAAATGTCATCCTAAGTCCCTGATGTGTCAGAATAATCAATATTATCATGTCTAAGGCTTATTTTAATTTTCTATAAAGTAGCCAAATTGATTTCCCTAAAGGTACATTTTATTTGAAAATGACCCTTGTCATAAATATTATTTTTTCTTTTAAGCGTCGCAGCACAAGGACACAAATTTGTCTACAACTCTGTATTTAATTTTAGCATCTTTGGGGCTAGTTTATTATCAAAAATCCTTATCTGATTTTATATAATATTTGAACGGTTTGTCGAGAGTAGACCGAAGATAACTCTAGATTAATTTTTATCGTCTGCGCTTTTTAAATTTTGCTGAATTGATACTTTCATTCATGTTTAAAAAAAAATCAAAACTTTCAATTCAAATTTTGACAGATTTTTTTAAAAAAAAAAGGGAAACAATTACATAAATTAGATAGTAATGGTTTATAAAAGCATACTACCAATAAATTACGTGATAGGATGCAAGGAAGCTATGTGCCACACTATTGGCAGATGTAGTATTGCAATACTATATTGGCAGATTTAAGACTATTTTTCTCTAGCATTATTAATAGTTGATTAATTCCTCAAAACAGATCTAGTTATGTTAATATTATGGTAAAATCTTGACAAAATCAACAAACTGTTTATGACTACATTTCCTGAAATACTGCATCTTTATCGGAGTACCTTGAACAACATTTCTTGCTTACCGAACTGCTCCCCATTATAATTTTCTCACACACTCGTTCCGCAATATTCCGAGTATTCAACAGTTGGCGTTTTGAATATATGTCTGGCGCCGGCGCCGAATAAAATAGTGTCGCACGTTACAAAAGAAAAAAACATCTTTAAAAAAAAAAATGCTGAAGAGTGTGAAGATCTAATCTAAAGAGGAAATTTCGCAATACGATAACACCTTTTTTTAAATGAAAAAATAAGATAAGAGATAACATGATAACAGATAAAAAAAAAAAAAAAAATCTCAGTTAAACTGGAAATCTTAGTATACCTATATAATAATAATTTGTAGTCTGTTATCAGTAAATACTTTATGATTTCAACATAGCCTAGCTACCTACCGGATTGTAAAGTTGCACTTATATCTTATTTTTTTTATCAAAGATAATGTATTCTACACCATTTAAATATGGCTATAAGGAGATGTAAATATTTACATTTAAAAAAAAATATAGAGATATCAACCGGAAATGATGAGTTTCTAAGAAAAGAAAAAAAATTCATAAAACCGATCGTCACACAAAACCAACCGGAACAAAACCGATCACTGACGACAACTTGAGTAAAAGTTGACCGATTTAGTTGAAATTTAGTACACATGTTCATTTTACCAACTCCCAGGACACAGGACATGTTCGTTTGGCAACGTTATCCACCCAAGCGTTTACGCTCAATGCTCGCTTAAACTAAACCTTCAAATGTAAAAATTTCTTGCATACGAGTCTGCAAGACAGTGAGACTTTTTCATGTAACGCTTTTTGCTGTAGTTTTTTTGGTAACGTTTGTGTAACGCTTTTTAGTGTAATTTTCTGGTAACGCTTTTCGAGTTTATGTGCCAAAGTAAAGACATGAAAATGTCAAAATTGGAATTTTAGTACGGGAAAATATTCTAACATTCATCTATTCAATGAGACAAACAACTTTTATAAATAATTTTTTAATTTTTAACCAACACCGACACCGCTATTAAGTGTTAAAGATCACTAAAACTATTAAAGTGGACCTAAACGTTTAAAATAGAGAAAACAACGTGTCTGCAACTAATGGACCCCAAGAATAGGGCCTTGATCAGAATGCAAAACTAGGTAATAAATGAAACAAAAATTATTTGGCTTTCTAAAGAAAATTTAATTGACTTATAAATGAATACAGATAAACCTGAATTTATTTGTGGTAATGTCCGTTGATCATGTTGAAATAGGAAGTGTGGTCTCTCCAATGTAGAATCCCTCTATATGGTTAGCTGGCACAAGACTGAATAACTGAATGGTGAGAACTGTAGTGGTGAGCAATTATACTGGAAGAGTTAACTATTTGAATGAAAATGAATATTATAAAGTTGGATGAATTATGAATGAATGATGAATTAAATGTTCTATAATGTCCAGAAGTGAAGCATTAGGTGAATGAATGAACTGATGGTTTCAAAGCACTGTCTGGATGAACACTGAGTCACATGGTTTTATGCAAGTTGAGCTGAAGATATGAAAGCTAGAGAGAGAAAGAGTTAATGTTTACTGGACTTTGAGACTGAACTAAAAGAAAAGCTTTATCTGTATTAAAATGTATCTTAATTAAAGAAAGAAACAAAAGTGACCTTTACAAAAATAAAAATAAAACAATGAATGGCCTAAACACAACGTCTTTACCGATATCTTACGTTCTAACGTAACGATTTTTATACACATCGTCTAAAGTACATAGGAAAAGGTACGTATGTAAAATGTCATCCTGATACAGAAAGATGTGTGTAGTGAAGAGATATATTTTATAATATTTTAAATGAAGTAGGTCGGGGCGTGAGGATTTGGGAATTTGGGAATAGACCTGTTCCCTCACTAATCGGTTCTTTACTTCAATCATCCTCTTTAACTATATCAACTCTTCATGATTAATTATTTTCTCAATATTCAATACATATTTAATGCAAGACGTTTGCTTCAATGATAAAAATAAATGCTTTTCTTTAAATTTTGCCTTAACTCCGTAAAGTACAAACAGTTAATTACTTTTAATTTTATCTTTTCTAACTCCGCCATGTATAAGTAGATAGACAGCGTGATTTTATAATTTATATGTAATAAAAAGCGTAAGGAACTTCGTTCCTACCGGGTGTTCCATTGACACCTATTACTTTTTCAAATTTTTTCATCCCTTATATTGTCTCAACACATAATGGGCATTGTCTTGTTACTTTCGCATATATGTGTTAATGTACATGTGTATCATTTTCATACAGTTATAATTTACACACTCCTTCATAAAATCATTACTATGGCCTACACCAGCTGCAAACAGTACATGTTTTGTACTTTTGCAACACTGCAATGCTTTGTATCGCTCACTTAGAATTGGAATGATTTGAAGTATTTAGTATCAATTTAGTTTCAAAGCTTACTAATAGTGCCAACTTACCTCTACTTTGTGCACATTTCTCTTAATAGTTTATATATATATATATATATATATATATATATATATATATATATATATATATATATATATATATATATATATATATATATATATATATATATATATATATATACATATATATATATATATATATATATATATATATATATATATATACATATATATATATATATATATATATATATATATATATATATATATATATATATATATACAGGGTGGTCCAAAAGTCTCCCCCCCCCCCCCCCCTCTTAACTTTTGAACGGTTTGAGATAAATTAATGAAACTTGGGGATCTCTACCATGCAAAGGGAAGTTTGTTTTCATGCAATCACCCACTAGGGGCAACCACCCACTTTGCCCCCAGGCACCCAACTTCAAAATTTCAAATTGGAGTGTATATTTTTGATAGCATATTTGGATTCTACGGTGAAAAATAATAAACTTTTACTTGAAACTATTTTTTCTATCTCCAATATTTTGCCCCCTACAGGGGGGCAAAGATAGCAATATAAACCTTCCGAAATAGTAAAAAAAAAAAACACTTAGATCGTTATAAAATCTAAACGGTTTGAAATAAAGTCATGGAACTTGGGGGATCTGTACCATGTAAAGAGAAGTGTTTAATTATCCACTCGCGTACTAGGGACAACCTCCATTTTGCCCCCAGGCACTAAAATCTACAATTTTTATACCTTTGCCCCCCCCCCCCCCCCTATAGGGGGCAAAAGATTAGAGGTAGAAAAAAAAGTATGAAGTAAAATATTTTTATTTTTTGCCGTAGAATCTAAATCTGCTATCAAAAATATACATTGTAGGACAACATTTTGAAGTTAGGTGGTCTGGGGACAAAATGGGAGGTTGCCCCTACAGCGCTGTTGCATGAAAACAAACTTCCCTTTACATGGTACGGATCCCCTAAGTTTCATTAATTTATCTCTAACCGTTTAGATTTTACAACGTATTATCGGAAGGGTTATTTTGCTATCTTTGCTCCCCTATTGGGGGAAAAATATTGGAGATAGATAAAAAAGTTTCAAGTAAAAGTTTATTATTTTTCACGGTAGAATTCAAATATGCTATCAAAAATATACACTCCAATTTGAAATTTTGAAGTTGGGTGGCCTGGGGGCAAAGTGGGTGGTTGCCCCTAGTGGGGATTGCATGAAAACAAACTTCCCTTTGCATGGTAGAGATCCCCCAAGTTTCATTAATTTATCTCAAACCGTTCAAAAGTTAAGAGGGGGGGGGGAGACTTTTGGGCCACCCTGTATTTATATAAAGATCATTCCAACAACACATACTCGGGATGCGGTCAATATAATCAATAAAAAACTTCAAATTGTCATTAAGCTAACGTTTCAGTGACTAGCAACATGTCACCATCATCAGAGCATCTATTAACATACAAAAATATAATAAAAGAATTAATCAGACAGAACAGACGAGCAAAAAAAATATATATATATATATATATATATATATATATATATATATATATATATATATATATATATATATATAAAATATATATATATATATATATATATATATATATATATATATATATATATATATAAATATATATATATATAAATATATATATATATACATATATATATATATATATATATATATATATATATATATATATATATATATATATATATATATATATATATATATGTTTGTATATACTATAAATATTTTGCTTTAAACAACAGGCTCACAACAAATAGTCAAAAAATCAACATTAATATACTTTATTTTATAAGAAATTTCCTGATGTTTTCAAAAATTTAGTTAATCGTTGTTCCAAGATTAATATTTTTTAAGTTCTTGTAAATTTTTAAAGTAAAGGTCGATTTATTTTAACACACTCTATATTTGCTTATAGCTCATACACCGTTTAGAATTGGACTTATGGGCGTAGCCAGGCCCCTAGGCCGGCTCAACTCTCTAAAAAAAAACTATTATTATACATATACAGGTTAAAATAAAAAATAAATAAATAAAAAGTAAAAATAATTCTGTATAATAATAATAATATATATATATAATTATTACTATACATATTTATTTTATGGCTAGAGGGGGTCTTCAGGTAAAAAAAATGTAAATCTCGTTTTAGTTGTCAAGTTACTACAGCTGTGGTAGCCGTGGCTGCACTGGTTTGGTTAGCATTGCTTTGATAAAAAAGATGCCTATGATAAGAAAAGAAGCTGGACAATAATTATGTTTACCTTCTCTCAGCCAGTGGCGCACCCAGGGGGGGGGGCACAGGGGGCCGCCCCCCCCCCTAAAGCTAAAGACCTGAAATTTAAGTATGCAATTCCGCAGCACATTTTAAAGTAATAGTGTTGTGATAGTAAAAAAATAAATAAATATAAGTAATTATATACCTAGTTTTGCCCTACATTTGTTTGTTATTTGGCGTTAAAAAGACGCCCCCCCCCCCTTCCAAAGCCAAAGACCTAACATTTAAGTATGCAATTCTGCAGCACATGTTCAAGTAATAGTGTTGAGATAGTCAAAGAAATAAATAAATATAACAAGTAATTATATACCTAGTTTAGCCCGACATATTTTTTTTGGTGTTTAAAAAGACGTCCCCCCCCCCCCCCCCCTAAAGCCAAAGTACATTTACCTCCTGGTATATGTACGATGGAGCTCTAAGTACATATACCTCCTGGGTAAAAAAGTGTCGTCTATAGTCTTTAGAACTTGGGAAAAAAAATCTACCTAAAATTACGACTGCGCATGGTCAGAAATTTTTAGTGGGACGAATTTCTTCCCGACTATTATTATCCATTATTTATTTTCAATGAATGGTTACAATATAAAATTTTTAGATCAAGTTTTTAATGAAATATTTTCTTGTTATAAGAGTCTTTATTTTAATCTACAGTTTTACTTTAATATATTAATTAAATTTAATTAAAATAGTTAGTAGCAGTCATTAGAATAGTTTTTAATTATCGAATAATTAATATTAATTAATTTGAAAACGGGTTCAATTGTAGAATAAGATTTTAAAAATCGCAGATACCCGACCTTTCGTAAGGAAGACTATTTTTACTACGTTTTTATAAACTTGCTTTCTTGTTTGTTTGTTTGTTTGTCCGGTACAAATCTGGCAATCGATTTCTAACTAACTTCCCAAATAGCTAGACATTTGAAACTTTTAGCATAGCTCAGAACACGATGACAATGCATTATTTTAATACTTTTAGCCATCTTTCAGCAGAATTTAATTGGTTTTCTGCAAATTTTGCTGTACGGAATGTTAGTTCGGAAAAAATCCGCAAGCTATTTTATTTGTTTTGACATATCCCATAGTATTTGCAATCTTCATTTTGACGGGTCTCAAATTGGTGATAGATAAACATTGAATGACAGCAAAACAGAAAATATCGATTATATTATTTATCGATTATATTATTTATTATTATTTCAAATATGTATATCAATTTAAAAACGTAGTATATAAAAAGTTCTTTTTATCTTGAAATTATTTGTATTTATTGACTGGACTGTTAGATACCCTACTATTTTTATTTGGTTATGGTTTTGCAATAAAACTCAGTATGGTTCTGCATATTTGATTCTTAAAAAACAATTAATTACTATTTATTTAAAATTTACAATTAGAGATGTAGTAGTTCAGACAATATCTCATAGGAAACGCTAACGTCGTTTCAAATACTCTCTGTCCAATTTTAATGTGAACTATTTTACATTAAGAGTGGATTTAAACAGCAAGTTTTCCTTAAAAAAATCTATTTCAAATAAACAATTTTTTCCTCTATAATTAATATTTTATTCCCTATAGTTCTATTTAGTTGTTTTTTTTTTATTAAAATAAATCCTTTTGAAAATATTAATAATGGTACTGTCAGACTCTTGGCATTTTTATATATATTTATACTAGGGGCAACCACCATTTGCCCCCAGACGCTAAAATCTACAATTTTTATACCTTTACCCCCCTATAGGGTGCAAAATATTGGAGATAGAAAAAAAGTTAGAAGTAAAATATTCTTATTTTTTACCGTAGAATCTAAATCTGCTATCAGAAATATACATTCCTGGTTAAAATTTTGAAGTTAGGTGGTCTGGGGGCAAAATGAGAGGTTGCCCCTACTGCGCGATTGCATTAAAAAACAAACTCCCCTTTACATGGTAAAGATCCCTTAAGTTTCATTAATTTATCTCTAACCGTTTAGATTTTACAACGTATTATCGGAAGGGTTATTTTGCTATCTTTGCCCCCCTATAGGGGGCAAAGATAGCATCCTTTTTACCCCTCTCCTAAATGAAAAGAATGACAAAAACGTACATTATAATTACTTTTCTCTTAAAGAGCCTTTCAACGATATGCATCATAAAGGGTACCTTTCAATTACTTTGACATCTGTACCCCGTACTCCTGTGTACCAACATTTTAACTTTATAATCTCATGTAAGCAGTACACTGTACACTCATAAACACTTCATTTATATAAAACAAAAGACACTCATAGACACTCTTCATTTATATAAGATGAAGTTGTACATATTTTTCCATTTTACCCCCTCCAAAATGAAAATATGACAAAACTGTACATAACAACAATTACTGTACTTTTAAAGAGCTTTTCAACGATATGCATCATTAAAAGTATTCATTACTTTGACTTTTGTACCCCGTACCCCTGGGTACAAAAATAAAAATTTCGCAAAATCCTTTCTTAGTGGATGCCTATGATATGAACCGAGTATATCCTCAAAATTTCAAGTCTCACGGTTAAGCAGATTTTGCTGTGCGTTGATTCTATGTCAGTCAGTCAGTCAGGACATTGCCACTTATATTATACTAGCTGAATACCCGTGCTTCGCTACGGGGTGTTTTATTTTCAATTTAATGGATTTATACCCTCCCCCCCCCCCCCCCCCCTCACCGTGTCATTTTACATCCCTTGGTTGAAATTGGAATTATCTTTTATTAATATACATGCTTACATCCAAAATAACAGCTCTTTCTCAAGTATTAACTTCCTAACTTTTGAAGATCGGTCTGGGCTCAATTCCCCTTCTTTTCTTACTCTGTCCTTATGTTCCCCTTAGGGATAAAAATAATAATAATAAAAAAATAAAAAAATAAAATAAAATAAATGAATAAATACAACATTTATTAGCCCAATCGGATAAATGTACAGACACAACAATTATTAGTTTTTTATACATAGATATAGATATATTTTTCCATTTTACCCCCCTAATTGTACATAACAATAATTGTACAGCACTCTTAAAGAGCTTTTCAACGGTATGCATCGTGAAGGGTTTTCATTACTTTGACATTTGAACCCCGTACCCCTGTGTACCAAAATCAAAAGTTTGAAAATGCATGAAGTCAGTGACCTTCCCCTTTTCCCCTTGCTTTGAAGGTCAAGTGTGCAAATTTTCATTGGAATCTAAATAAAACGGTAGATTTGAATAAAGAACACACACACACGCACCCGTTCGCGCGCGCGCGCACACACACTTACGTTGACATTTCCTTTTTACCCCTCTCCTAAATGAAAATAATGACAAAAACGTACATTATAATTACTTTTCTCTTAAAGAGCCTTTTAACGATATGCATCATAAAGGGTACCTATCAATTACTTTCACATCTGTACCCTGTACTCCTGTGTACCAACATTTGAACTTTATAATCTCATGTAAGCAGTACACTCATAAACACTTCATTTATATAAGACAAAAGGCACTCATAGACACTCTTCATTTATATAAGATGTAGTTGTACACATTTTTCCATTTTACCCCCTCCTAAATGAAAATATGACAAAACTGTACATAACAACAATTACTGTACTTTTAAAAAGCTTTTCAACGAAATGCATCATTAAAAGTATTCATTACTGTGACATTTGTACCCCGTACCCCTGGGTACAAAAATAAAAATTTTGCAAAATCCTTTCTTAGTGGATGCCTATGATATGAACCGAGTATATCCTCAAAATTTCGAGTCACTCGGTTAAGCAGATTTTGCTGTGCGTTGATTCTATGTCAGTCAGTCAGTCAATCAGGACATTGCCACTTATATTATAGATATATATGTATATATATATATATATATATATATATATATATATATATATATATATATATATATATATATATATATATATATATATATATATATATACAAAAAAATTTGTCCCCCCCCCCCCCTAAAGGCAACCCTGGCTACGCCCATGATAGGAAACCCTCTAACCTACGTCAGCAGCACTACAGCATAGGAATCCCACCTTTCTCATCTTTCTGAAGGACGAAAAATGTTTATGTCTCCGATTTCTAAAATTCCAAGAAAGAAATCAGATTCAGACATCAGGGAACATTTTTAGTTTTCCGTCTCTGCCTGTCGGTCTGGGTGTTATAAAACTCTGACGCATCTAAATATTTTTGCTTAGAAAAATGAAATGAATGTACCTTCCTTGGTAGAAGTTCATAAACCTATCAATTAAAAAAAAAAAAAAAATAACCCGCCTAAGCAAAGCAGTGATGTTCAGCTAGTATATATGTATATATATATATATATATATATATATATATATAATATATATATATATATATATATATATATATATATATATATATATATATATATATATATATATATATATATATATATATATATATATATATATATATATATATACTGTCCTGTTTCACATGATTTATTATTCGATTTATCATTTCATTCAGGAAAAAAGGTGACTTTTTTTTTTACCAAGAAAATACAAATGTCAATAAAAAAAAACCAGAAGTACTTGAAGACGGTTTTAAGTCACAGAGAAAAAAAAATTTCTTATCATTATATCCCTTATCATATAGTTCACTTTACAAACCTTCGCCATCACACACATATATATATGTACATACATATATATAAATTAGTAAGAAGTTAAGTCTTTGAATGTTTGCCCATGCTGAAGTACACACATGACTTACTGAGAAAATGTAATTTTAAGAATTATATCAGACCCTACTCACTTATGTGTATTTCTTTCTATGAATAACAGATAGTTCTACGATGAACAGAGATTATAAATATATTTTATTTAAATATGTACGTATTAATGTATATCAAATAAATGGGTCGATCTTAGACAGTAGGAAAAACTTTTTAGAAATATCGTATTATAGTTTCTATCTTTAATTATCTGATCACGGTAGTCCGCAAGACCAAGTTGCAGTAAGCATGCGCAGTGTGTATCTTTACTTAAACCAATTAACTCTGTTTATCTCACACTAATATCTCTCATCCTCTTAAGATGGCCTTTTGAAGTTTGAAACATAGATTAAGCTGAAGTAGGTAGATTAAGATTAAGTAGCTTAGGGCACTGTAATAAAATAGCCCATAATATTCAGCCATTTCAACAGGGCTTTCTTTCAAATTTTTTTAAGTTTTCCTTTTTTTGCTGACTCACTTATCATCAAAAATTATAAGCGACTTCCTAAAAAGCCAGGAACTTAAAATTTGGTAAAGTCATGGCTATAGACGTGAAACTGAAAGGAAAAATCCAAAATGTTACATCCCTAACAACCTCTACCAACTTCTAACCACCACTAACGTCCTCTACCAACTTCTAACCACCACTAACGTCCTCTACCAACTTCTAACCACCACTAACGTCCTCTACCAACTTCTAACCACCTCTAACGTCCTCTACCAACTTCTAACCACCACTAACGTCCTCTACCAACTTCTAACCACCACTAACGTCCTCTACCAGCTTCTAACCACTACTAACGTCCTCTACCAACTTCTAACCACCACTAACGTCCTCTACCAACTTCTAACCACCACTAACGTCCTCTACCAACTTCTAACCACCTCTAACGTCCTCTACCAACTTCTAACCACCTCTAACGTCCTCTACCAACTTCTAACCACCACTAACGTCCTCTACCAACTTCTAACCACCACTAACGTCCTCTACCAACTTCTAACCACTACTAACGTCCTCTACCAACTTCTAACCACCTCTAACGTCCTCTACCAACTTCTAACCACCACTAACGTCCTCTACCAACTTCTAACCACCACTAACGTCCTCTACCAACTTCTAACCACCTCTAACGTCCTCTACCAACTTCTAACCACCACTAACGTCCTCTACCAACTTCTAACCACCTCTAACGTCCTCTACCAACTTCTAACCACCTCTAACGTCCTCTACCAACTTCACACCACCTCTAACGTCCTCTACCAACTTCTAACCACCACTAACGTCCTCTACCAACTTCTAACCACCACTAACGTCCTCTACCAACTTCTAACCACCACTAACGTCCTCTACCAACTTCTAACCACCTCTAACGTCCTCTACCAACTTCTAACCACCTCTAACGTCCTCTACCAACTTCTAACCACCTCTAACGTCCTCTACCAACTTCTAACCACCACTAACGTCCTCTACCAACTTCTAACCACCACTAACGTCCTCTACCAACTTCTAACCACCTCTAACGTCCTCTACCAACTTCTAACCACCACTAACGTCCTCTACCAACTTCTAACCACCTCTAACGTCCTCAACCAACTTCTAACCACCTCTAACGTCCTCTACCAACTTCTAACCACCACTAACGTCCTCTACCAACTTCTAACCACCACTAACGTCCTCTACCAACTTCTAACCACCTCTAACGTCCTCTACCAACTTCTAACCACCACTAACGTCCTCTACCAACTTCTAACCACCACTAACGTCCTCTACCAACTTCTAACCACCACTAACGTCCTCTACCAACTTCTAACCACCACTAACGTCCTCTACCAACTTCTAACCACCACTAACGTCCTCTACCAACTTCTAACCACCTCTAACGTCCTCTACCAACTTCTAACCACCACTAACGTCCTCTACCAACTTCTAACCACCTCTAACGTCCTCTACCAACTTCTAACCACCTCTAACGTCCTCTACCAACTTCTAACCACCACTAACGTCCTCTACCAACTTCTAACCACCACTAACGTCCTCTACCAACTTCTAACCACCTCTAACGTCCTCTACCAACTTCTAACCACCACTAACGTCCTCTACCAACTTCTAACCACCTCTAACGTCCTCTACCAACTTCTAACCACCTCTAACGTCCTCTACCAACTTCTAACCACCTCTAACGTCCTCTACCAACTTCTAACCACCTCTAACGTCCTCTACCAACTTCTAACCACCACTAACGTCCTCTACCAACTTCTAACCACCACTAACGTCCTCTACCAACTTCTAACCACCACTAACGTCCTCTACCAACTTCTAACCACCTCTAACGTCCTCTACCAACTTCTAACCACCTCTAACGTCCTCTACCAACTTCTAACCATCTCTAACGTCCTCTACCAACTTCTAACCACCACTAACGTCCTCTACCAACTTCTAACCACCACTAACGTCCTCTACCAACTTCTAACCACCTCTAACGTCCTCTACCAACTTCTAACCACCACTAACGTCCTCTACCAACTTCTAACCACCTCTAACGTCCTCTACCAACTTCTAACCACCTCTAACGTCCTCTACCAACTTCTAACCACCTCTAACGTCCTCTACCAACTTCTAACCACCTCTAACGTCCTCTACCAACTTCTAACCACCTCTAACGTCCTCTACCAACTTCTAACCACCACTAACGTCCTCTACCAACTTCTAACCACCACTAACGTCCTCTACCAACTTCTAACCACCTCTAACGTCCTCTACCAACTTCTAACCACCTCTAACGTCCTCTACCAACTTCTAACCACCTCTAACGTCCTTTACCAACTTCTAACCACCACTAACGTCCTCTACCAACTTCTAACCACCACTAACGTCCTCTACCAACTTCTAACCACCTCTAACGTCCTCTACCAACTTCTAACCACCACTAACGTCCTCTACCAACTTCTAACCACCTTTAACGTCCTCTACCAACTTCTAACCACCTCTAACGTCCTCTGCCAACTTCTAACCACCTCTAACGTCCTCTACCAACTTCTAACCACCTCTAACATCCCTTACCAACCTCTCACCACCTGTAACGTCCTCTACCAACTTCTAACAACCTCTAACGTCCTCTACCAACTTCTAACCACCACTAACGTCCTCTACCAACTTCTAACCACCTCTAACGTCCTCTACCAACTTCTAACCACCTCTAACGTCCTCTACCAACTTCTAACCACCTCTAACGTCCTCTACCAACTTCTAACCACCTCTAACATCCCTTACCAACCTCTCACCACCTGTAACGTCCTCTACCAACTTCTAACAACCTCTAACAGCCTCTACCAACTTCTAACCACCTCTAACGTCCTCTACCAACTTCTAACCACCTCTAACGTCCTCTACCAACTTCTAACCACCTCTAACGTCCTCTACCAACTTCTAACCACCACTAACATCCCTTACCAACCTCTCACCACCTGTAACGTCCTCTACCAACTTCTAACAACCTCTAACAGCCTCTACCAACTTCTAACATCCTCTAAAGTCCTCTACCAACTTCTAACCCCCCCTAACCACCTCTAACGTCCTCTCCCAACTTCTAACCCCCTCTAACCACCTCTACCAACTTCTAACCCCCTCTAACGTCTTCTACCAACTTGTAATCCCCTCTAACCACCTCTAACGTCTTCTACCAACTTCTAACCCCCTCTAACCATCTCTAGCCATCTGTTATATTCACTATAAGTTAAACTATTAACTATTTACAACATCCTATCTACATTTATTCAGTTATAGTAAATTCCTGAATCTTCTCTTGGAAGGCAACTCGCATGGTGTGAAGAAGGAATAAATTCTTGTTTGTAATTCTTTGTAAATCTAATTTGAATGCAGCAACGGAAGCCGAACTTGAATGGAAGTTAACATGCAGCGAAATGCAGTTAGGTAATGTAGCTGCATGGGAAACAGTAGAACAATGTGTGTCTACTAGAGCCCTTGAGGACGGACAAACCTCGACATTATGCAGACATTCGCATCCTCCGGAACTTACATCGCACACAAAATATACCAAAAGAATAACAATGTAAACGTCTCTTGTATTTTACTGTTATCCACTATTTGCCTTCTACTCGTGTGAAACCATCAGATAATCAAAAAAAGTAAATCTATCAGCAACATATAAATGCAAATAAATACAGCAGAAAATGTTTATATCGACCTTCAAGCAAGCAGACGTTTCTTACTTTTACAACCAATATTGTCTGTGAAAAATATGTTAAATGATTGGACAAAAACGGGGGAGAGGACATTTAGTTTGGGATTTTGATTTGGTAATTTCAGGGGTAGAATAGCCGCCATTTTGGAAAGCGATAGATATTAGTAATCTAAATTTTATTACCTTTAAATGATAGGTGGTTAAGGATGGTTTGAGGTGGTTAGAGATGGTTTGTGGTGGTTAGAGGTGGTTAGAGATGGTTTGAGGTGGTTAGAGATGGTTTGTGGTGGTTAGAGGTGGTTTGTGGTGGTTAGAGATGGTTTGTGGTGGTTAGAGGTGGTTAGAGATGGTTTGAGGTGGTTAGAGATGGTTTGTGGTGGTTAGAGGTGGTTAGAGGTGGTTAGAGGTGGTTTGTAGTGGTTAGAGATGGTTTGTGGTGGTTAGAGATGGTTTGAGGTGGTCAGAGATGGTTTGTGGTGGTTAGAGGTGGTTAGAGATGGTTTGAGGTGGTTAGAGATGGTTTGTGGTGGTTTGAGGTGGTTAGAGATGGTTTGTGGTGGTTAGAGGTGGTTAGAGGTGGTTAGAGGTGGTTTGTGGTGGTTAGAGGTGGTTTGTGGTGGTTAGAGATGGTTTGTGGTGGTTAGAGATGGTTTGAGGTGGTCAGAGATGGTTTGTGGTGGTTAGTGGTGGTTAGAGATGGTTTGAGGTGGTTAGAGATGGTTTGTGGTGGTTAGAGATGGTTTGTGGTGGTTAGAGGTGGTTACAGGTGGTTTGTGGTGGTTAGAGGTGGTTAGAGATGGTTTGTGGTGGTGGGAGGTTGTTAGAGGTGGTTTGTGGTGGTTAGAGGTGGTTAGAGATGGTTTGTGGTGGTGGGAGGTTGTTAGTGGTGGTTAGAGGCTGCCCTAAAAAGGCTGCATTAGAATAACCGAAACCAGTCAAATTGTTAAAATATAATTACATAGATACATTGTGTTGGTTATTGTTTTGTGTTTGATCAGTCGAAATCACAAATCGAGAAAAATAAAGTCGAGATTCTTCAGTCGGTTTTGCGCTGCTTTAATATGAAACGAACTGATTTATTTTAAATTAATTCAGTCAGAAAATCAGTTTTTCATAACGAGATTCATTCAAAGATTCTCAACAATTATAATAAAACTGGAAGAAGAATATCAATTAGTTTATTTGAAAAAAAAAAAAAAAAAAAAAAAAAAAAAAAAAAAAAAAAAAAAAAAAAAACTAAATCAGTTGTCAAGAGAATTAATTAGTTGACAGACAGTCAATCAGTTATCACCATTATCAGTTATTATGACAATCAATCAGTTGCTTACACAATCAGTTATAATGACAATCAATCAGCTGTTTTCACAATCAGTTATGACAATCAATTAGTTGTCACAACTATCAGTTATAATGACAATCAATCAGTTGTCACAACAATCAGTTGTCACCACGATTATGAGCAACTAAAGTTGTCCAAACGGGTTGGTATTAACCATCAGCTGGTGATTTATAGTTTATGGTAATAATCAAATTAAAATTTATAAGTTGCCTGATAAGGAAACTTCGGCTAAATTGCCAACTGTAAAACTCAAGCTTTTGACTTCTAAATAATCTTCAGTTATTTTGCATAAATAAAATATAAAAATAATTAATATAAAAATGCTATTTTTCAAAACTGGTCTTATTTTCAATTTTTTTTTTGTTTCTGTATTGTTCACCTTAGTTGTATCTATGTGCAAAATTTGGGGAAGATTGAATGAAGGTAAGTGGTTCAACATTAGGGTAATAGGTGTGCGATGAAACTTGAAAGCAAATAAATTTGACGCCATTTTTTTTTTTTTTTTTTTTTGTTTCTGTATTCTTCACCTTAGTTGTATCTATTGTCAAAATTTGGGGAAGATTGAATCACGGTAAGTGGTTCAAAATTGGGGTAATAGGGGTGCGATGAAACTTAAAAAGCAAATAAATTTGACGCCATTTTTTTTTTTATTTTTTTTTATTTTTGGTTTATGTATTCTTCACCTTAGTTGTATCTATGTGCAGAATTTGGGGAAGATTGAATGACGGTAAGTGGTTCAAAATTGGGGTAATAGGTGTGCGATGAAACTTGAAAACCAAATAAATTTGACGCCATTTTTTTAATTTATTTTTTTATTTTTGGTGTCTGTATTCTTCACCTTAGTAGTATCTATTTGCAAATTTTGGGGAAGAGTGAATCACGGTAAGTGGTTCAAAATTGGGGTAATAGGTGTGCGATGAAACTTGAAAACCAAATAAATTTGACGCCATTTTTTTAATTTATTTTTTTATTTTTGGTGTCTGTATTCTTCACCTTAGTAGTATCTATTTGCAAAATTTGGAGAAGATTGAATCACGGTAAGTGGTTAAAAATTGGGGTAATAGGTGTGCGATGAAACTTGAAAAGCAAATAAATTTGACGCTTTTTTTAATTTTTTTTTTTTTTTTTTTTTTCTGTATTCTTCACCTTAGTTGTATCTATGTGCAAAATTTGGGGAAGATTAAATGACGATAAGTGGTTCAAAATTGGGGTAATAGGTGTGCGATGAAACTTAAAAAGCAAATAACTTTCACGCCATTTTTTTTTTTTTTTTTTTTGGTTTCTGTATTCTTCACCATAGTTGTTTCTATGTGCAAAATTTGGGGAAGATTGAATTACGGGAAGTGGTTCAAAATTGGGGAAACGGAAATGTGCGATGAAACTTACAAAGCAAAGTAATATAAGACCAGTAAAAATATTATTTTAAACCATAATATGTAACATAATTATGTAAATATAAATAATCTAAGATACTCTTAAAAATACTTTGATAATTTACATAAGAATTCCAACAAATAAAAAAAATCAGAGACACCTTATATTCAACAAATTATAAATCTATATAGATTTCATCTTAAATTTAAATTATTTTTTGGTCGGTTTATTTAGCATTAACACTTGATCTTTTCTTTTTATTGAAAAAAATAATTCTAGACACCAATAAATTAAAATTACGTAAAAAAAATAACGTGGGAACTTAATTCAATGTCTATAAGAGATATAATTTATATATATTATAACCGTACTTCAAGTCTTAAGCTACTATCTTAGGACCTGAAGCCACGATTATAAATAATCTAAAAAATTTTATTAGCATCCAGGCTAAACACAGTCAGAGGAGGGATAGGTTCTAAATCTAACTTAAACCTAGGTAGGAACAACAACCTTAATTCCCAAAAATAATAATATTTATTTACCCCAAAATGAAAGTTTAACATCGATCCAAAAAAAAAAAAAAATGCAACTTAAAAAAATTAGTAACTCAGTAAAAAAATAAATTCAAACAATAAAATGATTGACCAAATTTTGAAAAGAATCCAATTTGGATAAGAGTTGAAATTTTGGTATCTGTACTTATGTACAACAGAAGAAAATATTCGTTACCGAATTTCCAAACAAAATATGAATTAATCTCCAGAAATTTTAACTTTATTCAAATTCAGCAAATATAACTCAGAACTATAGTATAGACAATATAGGCCACAATTATTCGGTAAAGCGCTATAAAATAAATCAGAAATAAAACTCAAATTATTTAGAAAGTTCAACTCAAAATTAAAAGTTAACTCAAACTTCTTTGTAACCTTTAGCTCAAAATTATTTGAAAAATTTAACTCTAAATTATTTAACATTTTTAACTCAAGTTCATTTGTCAATTTAAACTCAAAATCTTTCATAACAAACTCCAAAATTAACTAAAAAAAAAAATCATATGAAATAAATAAAATTAATCAACTTCATCAAAATTACGCAATACAACTCATCATCTAACCTCTCGAAATTCATTGAGATAAACTTCTATCTCGTCTCAAAATAACACTTAGTCAAAATTCATTATAACCAAATTCTAAATTCCTGTAAAATAAAATTCAAAATCCCCCCAACCAACCTAACTTCAGAATTTCTAACAAATTAAATATATCTACTCTACAACTTATCTCAAGTAAAATCAAAATTAAAATAGATCGCAGGAAAAAAATTACAAAACTAACTAATTCCTCAAAATTTTTAACCACAACATTTCACTCAGAATAAACCATAAATTTACAAAATTAGTCAAAAGTTTACCTCTATAAAAATATCCAAAATTAAATAAAAATTCCAATTCTATTCACACATAAGGAATGAGAGATAATCCAGATACAATTCATCACACAATCACAGAATATAATCGACCAACTAAAATTCAAAATTTTCAGAAAAAAATTACGAAAATTTACGTAAAAGTTAGGTAAGAGAGAAGGCCATTAAGGTAAGGCAAGGTATGAGCTGACTCCCGTCAGGGCCGGGAAGACACTAACTTGCCTAGCTACGCATTGTTCCCCGATCATCTCTCACTCCCTATCATGTAAACAAACTAGGTACAATAAAATTTAAAAGAAATATATAACACTTCGACCTTTGACTAAAATTAAATCTATATAACTAAATGAGTTAGTAACGCATCGTTACAATATATTAGGTATATATATATATATATATATATATATATATATATATATATA
Source organism: Gerris lacustris (assembly GCA_951217055.1). NCBI lineage: Eukaryota > Metazoa > Arthropoda > Insecta > Hemiptera > Gerridae > Gerris > Gerris lacustris. The sequence continues at coordinate 3,137,349 of OX578286.1, read as the reverse complement.
TATATATATATATATATATATATATATATATATATATAGGTGTGTGTGTGTTTAAAAATCTTTTTTTTATTTGGACTTACTAATAATACCGTATCCACAAATAAATTCATAAAAACTTTAATTATTATAATATTATAATTATTATTTTTCAAGTTCTAATCACATGTTGTGATACATTTTCTTTGTGTATTTTTGAACAGCTAACCATTTTAAAATAGTCTGGTACACATATATATAGGGGAAAGGGGGGCAAGATGACGAACTTAAGCTTCAACATTTTTTTCTGGACGAACTAAATTATTTTAAAACCTGAAATTCACACAAGGACTACTTGCAAGCATTACCTCCAATAATTTTTTTTTTTGAAGGCTGTCATCCGCTCTTTTAAGATTAAGAATTATCATTTTTTATAAACATGTCATTTTCGTCATCTTGCCCCACTCAAGGGGTAAGATGACGAAGTGGGGTGGGCAAGATGACGAATACATAACAATTAATAATCAAAAGATAAAATTTTATTTAAAAAAAAAAATACTGAGAAAGTTTTTAAGCAGGTATTAAATTTAAAAATAATAATAATCAAAATAAAAATCGAAATAAACATTAAAATAAATTTATGAGCAGAAATCACATTTCCAGGGTATATCTTGCGCTTCAAATTTATCCCAACCAGAACATTCCGCATGAGCCCAAGATTGACACCTACAGAATTGGTACCAAATTTCAAATAGGTTTTGTACTAGAAATAGTTGCGCAAGAAGTATGTCGGGCAAGATGACGAAGTTAAAAACTCCTAGTCATCTTGCCCGCACTGTAGTTCGTCATCTTACCCCACCTCGCCATTTTTAATTAAAATTTGTTTACAAGTATCTTAGCGCATCATAAACAATCTACATTTCACATGATTTATTACATTTTGAGTTGTACTTTAAGAATATCTTAAAGAGAATTTAAAATAACTTAACATAAAGGCATAAACCCTTATGTTGTGAGGTCCAAAAATTGAAAGCACACACTCCAAAAACACGTTTAGGTTAGTTTCTCCTCATATGAAGATCTGACCTTGATTCTTTCCAGTGCTGCGCGTTTATCACTATCAGGAGTAACTAATGTGCCTTGCAGCAGCTGCTATCTATCATCATATCGGAGAAATACCGAATTCGTCATCTTACCCGCTTCGTCATCTTACCCCCCTTTCCTACATATATATCTCCCTTGAATCCTATCACGTACTTTGTTGATGTTATACTATAATAACTTATTTCAGTCTCAATTATTTAATTATTTCCCCAATTTTGCTTCCGAGCTTACCGAAGGTAACGGAAGATATGTGATCGTTCTGAAGAATAGTATATTATGTTACTAGGCTGTGAAGTGAGTTTTTTCTTTACAGCGGCAATTACATTTACTGTCGAGCGAAGCGAGACAGTAAATGTAATCACCGTCATAAAATAACCGTCACAAATTCACCGTCACAAAATCACCGTCTCTACAGCCGTAAGAAGCTGTAGAGTAGGGAAGAGATATATTTTATAATATTTTAAATTAATTGGCCGGGTAGGTAGAAAACAGTCCTATTTCAATCCAAACTCCTTTAACAAACATACTCTTTCATAATAAACTCATCATGATCAATTTTTTCTTATATTCAATATATATTTATAGTAAGACGCTTGCTTTAATTATACAAATAATGATTTTCTTTTAATGTTGCCTTATCTTTGCTAGGTACAAACAGTTGGTTACTTTTAATTTTGTCTCTTTTCTAACTCCGTCATGTATAAGTAATTAGCAATGTATACGTACTTAGCAGTGTGATTTTATAATTTATATTTAATGAAAAATGTAAGGAACTTCCTTCCTACCGGGTGTCCCGCGACACCACACGTATTTTTTATTTTATTTTCATCGATATCTTGGAAACTAGATATTTCCAGAGAAAACTACTTATATGGCTAAATTTGTCTTCAAATAGACTAAACTATTTTTAAGATTTTTTTCCCACATTTTTTCAGCGTTATTGTATGTACCGCTGAGGGACGTACTACATTATGAAATATTGAGCAAAAATGAATTTATTGATTCCACCTTGAGGTATGCATTTTCTAATCATACATGCCAAATTTTATCAAAATCGGCCGGGTAGTTTAAACTCCACATGTTTGCACATAAAACAAACTTTTTTTAAAAAACCATTTTTAAGGTCCGTAAGCAAAACCAAGGACCCTAATATTTTCCTGCATGTGTCTGTCCGTCCGTCCTGTCCCCTGCTCTCACGGCTACACCTTCGTCTGATCACTTTGAAATTTGGCATGTATGTGTCTTGTACCTACCCACATATTTTAAAAATATAGCGACTTAAAAAAAATATTTAAAAAAAAAAATTAAGGTAAAAAACTTAAGGGTTAATTTTTTTTTTTTTTTTTTTCGACACCCTGAGGGGTATCATATGAAAGGGTACGTCGAGCTGATTACAAAAATATATAATTCTTTGGATATAACTTTGATAGGGCGAGCGTAGGCGAGTTTGAAGCGGCTGTGAAACGTGTCCCCCCCTCTATCTCGCTTATGTGAAGTGCAAAAAATCTGGAAAAATTCCTGAACATTCTCCGACCAAAAGTAAAGATACCACTTTTTGGAAATTTCAAAAAAAATATTATTTTATTTTTTATTGACAAAATACGTTTTTTTATAATTATGGTCTTTTTGATGTATTTATATGGTTGTAGTCGGTTCAGTGGCAAAAAAATACTTTATTGGAAGTTTGTTTATGTGTTTTGAGAATATCAGACCCATAGGATAGTTGAAAATAAGCTTTTTAGCATTTTAAAAAATACCTTCAATAGGGTACTACTTAAACTATACAGTGTGGCCTACGGACCCTCGCTGTGTGCTGACTAGCACATACTTGACCTGTTTATTCTTGTCTGGAGACCTCAAAACTTGTAAATGTCCATTAAAATTAAATTTTCACATCACCAATACTTTCTTTCTTTATATAATAATAATAAATGAGGGGCTTCGTTGGGGGGACAATTCCCCTTGCCGACAGGTGCCTCTCAGGGGGGTTTGAGCTTGGCTCTCCTTCTGATTAGGACCTTAGAGCTTGGTGGTCATTTGTCTCTCAACTGTTTCTGACACCTCCACGAGGTGAAGCCTGGGCAATGCTCAACTAGGTAGAGTAGCGAACGTCAGGAAACAGGCCGGTTAGGAGGCAGATGTTGTGTACATCTGTTCGGGCTTCATGACGTAAGCCCCCGGTTATTCTCCTAGTCCAGTACACTACACACACTCACCAGAACAAGTACACGCCACACTTACACTTAACACTTGGTCACATACAGTACACACCTTAGGACCTCCGTTCCTAAGAATCTCAAGGTTTTTGATTTGAACCTTGAGGTTTTTCTATTTAAATATCTTGTACCAATTAAATTTTTCATGATGCTAGCAAAAACGACGGAATTAGTACCCCAGGCGGGAATGCCTCTGGCTAAATCCCGCCCCGAGCAATCGGGCTGCCCTATGGATTCTGGGGAGGGCAAACTAGCAGTTACTACAGCACCTAACTCATCAACAAGTGAAACCCTTAATCCCACCACACCAGACGTAAAAACGTCCAAACCCCATGAAGGGTCTCCCAACGAGACCAGTGAAGATGGATCCCTGCCAAATGAAGATATCTGGGCCTTTCAATCTTCTAGTAGAATCAGAAGATCTCCTATTCCTAAGGTTGCAGACTCAAACCCAACGATCTGCGATAATCGTTATGAACCCCTTGATACCATAGAAGTCTCTAGTGAAGAGAAGGAAGAGCAAAAAGAAGATTGTCTGCCCAGCTTAATGGAAAACTCTCTTAAGAAACTTACGAAAAGGGAGATAATGGATGTTATCCTGAGCAATCCACCAAGGTTAGACAAGGAGAAGGAGGAATATCAGGAACTCCAAACTCAAGAACATAAGAAACCGACTTCAACAAAAGGTAGAAGAGCTGAAAGAAGGAATGAGGCCAATAAAACCAGAATAGTACATGAGCTAAAGGGTCAGATATCAGAGCGTCATTTTATAATTAAATTTGGAGATAATTGCCTCGAAGCAATTTCTCCTTTTAAAATACAAAAGGAGATTATAGAAAAAATTGGCAAACCCACTGCCATGAAATTAATTGGAAAAAATATCATCAACATAGAGATAAAGGATAAAGCCCAAGAAGAAAACATCAAAAATATGTCTACAATTCTAGGCACACAGGTACAAGTCACACCAAACGAAAGACTAAATAATTCGCAAGGTGTGATCTCATGCAGTGGCCTGAGAATGTGCACCGACGAAGAAATACAGCAAGAATTAGCGGACCAAGGAGTAATTAAAGCTCAGCGGTTAATGCGGAGGTTTGAAGGGAAGTCAATTCCAACTAACTCTATACGCCTGACCTTTAATAAAGCAGAACCCCCCCAATTCATACTTGCATCTATGTTCTACAGAATTAAGGTACGAATGTTCATACCAGCACCTCTTCGGTGCTTCAAATGCCTACGCTTTGGTCATACAGCCAGCCGCTGTAATAACGAAGAGCGTTGTATATGTGGCAAGTTAAAGCATGAAGATAAAGAGAATTGCGACAAACCACCATTATGTGTCAACTGTCAAGGTGAACACATTACAATATCAAACAGATGCCCTATTTTAGAGAAGGAAAGAGAGGTGCAGAGAATAAAAGTAGAAAATAAATTACCTTTCTGGGAAGCTAGAGAATTAGTGTACAGCAACTCCTATGTACAACCCAAAACCACTTACGCCCAGAAAGTAGCAGCCAGAAAACCATTAGAAACTAGAGAGCAATTGAAGGAACAGTCTAAAGTAGATAGAACCGAGAAACTAGGTGCAATGAATCATCCAAGAAGCAGAACCTTCCCTTCCCCAAAATTACCCACAACCCTCTCCAAACCACCCCCTATTAAACCAACCCCAACCTCCCCCACATGGGAGGACCCTTCCAGTGGCAACCTTCATAACCTAGGGACTCAACGTGCTAAGTCACCACCCATCCCTCTTAAAATGGCTGACCCTCTATCACCGGCCAATTTGAAGACCGCTTGCACATCATTACTGGGGTTGCAAAAGAAGAGAGACAAAGTAGAAAAGGAGAAGAAGCCCACCCTGTATGACAGTGATACATCATCTGGTGTGTCAGCAGGGGAAGGGCTGAATAGAAGACGAAAAAGGCCTACCAACCAAGAGGCCACCTCAAAGAAAAGTCCTGAGGAAAATGATTTTAAAAGGAAAAAAGGATGGCAAAAAAACCGAATCAGAAGCAAAGAGTCTGATGATGCGGAGAGAGGAAGTTGCAGCACAAATAATCCTAACGACAACTAACATGAATGGCAACGAATGTTTCCTTCAATGGAACTGCCGAGGAATTTACAGTCACAGGGATGAATTGCGATTCCTGGTGCGCGCCCACCAACCCATAGCGGTGGGGCTACAGGAAACACATTTGAAGCCTTGTACGACATTCAAATGCGGAGGATACATAGCTTATAGGCAAGACATAAGGCCTGGAATTGGAGGTAGAGCGCACGGAGGGGTGATGATCCTCGTTCGAGAAAGTACAACTACCTCCCCTGTACAATTACGCACAAATCTGCAAGCTCTCGCAGTCAGCATCTCCTCGCCCATTAACCTAACACTATGTGTGGTGTATCTGCCAGATCAGACATGGATTGAAGGAGACTTAGCAGACTTGTTAAGTCAGCTCCAGCCCCCAGTCCTTATTATGGGAGATTTCAATGTACATAATACAACCTGGGGGAGCCAGAAAACTGACAGGAAAGGCAGGGCCCTTGATGAAATTTTCAGTGATGCAAATCTGGTCCTCCTGAACAATGGTTCTCCAACACATTTCAGAGCTGCAACAGGAACATTTGGCGCAATTGATCTCACGTGGACTTGCCCAGGGTTGGCTGGTTCATTCATGTGGGATACCTTATCAGACTTACACCAGAGTGACCACTTCCCGATCAAAGTAACCACGTATGAAAAAAGATACAATTATGTACCGCCTGGAAAGTGGAGCCTAAAGGAGGTTAACTGGACCAGGTTCCAGCAGGCCTTCCCCAAGATTGATCTGACTGGTGACGTGGAAAAAGATGCAATAGTGTTTACTGAAGCAATAGAAAGTGCAGCCTCAGAAGCCCTGAGGAAAACAAAACCACATGCTGGCACACACCATGTACCATGGTGGAATAAAGAAATAAGAGCAGCTAACAAAGAAAAAAAGAAAATGTTAAATAGAATGAAGAAATGGAGAACAACAGATAGAATAATTGCCTTTAAGAAAGCCAGAGCACTAGAGAGAAGACTGAAAAAAGTAGCCCTAAGGAACTCTATCAAGGAATTCTTCTCCACCATGACGGATAGGGCCAATGTGTCCGAGGTATGGAGGAAAATTCGGGTCATCTCAGGAAAAAGGATTACGCCGGTGATACCCGTATTCAAAGACACAGATGGAAAAGTAATAAGAGAACCCAAGGATGTCTGTAATGCCCTAGGAGCCCATTATGCACATGTCTCAAGCAATGCTGTGTACGGGGAAGAATTTAAAGCCTACAAATCAGAAAAGGAGACCCTACCCATAAATGCTGAAGGAGAAGAGCTCGCCCTCTATAACACCCCCTTTACGCCAGCTGAGCTTAAGAATGCATTGCAGACTACTAAGAACAGCGCTCCAGGAAAAGATGGTATCCCTTATGACATATTAAAAAAAATTCCTTGTGAGGGACTCGCTACCATGCTGGCCCTCTTCAATGAAATCTGGCTGAATGGGGTCTACCCGCATATCTGGAAGGAAGCCATTGTGATCCCAATCCTGAAGGAGGGAAAGGACCCTGGCCAACCAGAGAGCTACAGGCCCATCTCCCTCACCTGCTGCATAGGAAAGCTCCTGGAGAGGATGGTAAACAGACGTCTTGTGTGGATACTCGAGACACGACGAGTTTTATCTCCCTACCAGGCAGGTTTCAGGAAAAAGAGATCTACAATAGACCATCTGGCTCTGTTTGAGCAATATATTCAGGACGCTTTCCTTAACCGAGAGCATGCAGTTGGCGTATTTTTTGACCTAGCAAAGGCATATGACACAACCTGGAGAAGAGGAATAATAGATAAACTCACTGAATGGAATATCAAAGGGAATCTCACAAAGTTTGTTGCCAGCTTCCTAACAGACAGGAAATTTAGAGTTCGGCTTGGAAGTGCATTGTCAGACGTGTGGCCACAGGAAAACGGTATCCTACAAGGCTCTTCCCTTAGTGTGACTCTCTTTTTGGTGGCTGTAAATGGATTGGCAGATAACATTCCTAGTAACATCAAGAAAGCCCTATACGTAGATGACCTGAATATTCTACTAAAAGGTCATAAGATGGATGAGATGAGCCACTCTCTACAACAGGCGATCAACTCAATTGAGAGAGAAGCCAGGATGAGAGGCTTTCTTTTCTCCCCATCAAAGACGGTAGCAATGCACTTCTGTAGGCGGAGAAAACAACATGAAGGACCTTCGTTATTCCTGGAGGAAAGGCCTATCCCCCTAAAGGAAGAAGTGCATTTCCTGGGTGTAATATTAGACCATAAGATGAAATGGAATGCACATATAGAGTATATCCTCACTCATGGAAAGAAAATTATAAATGCCCTTAGAGTACTAAGCAACCAGAAATGGGGGGCGGAGCAAGTAGTTCTTGTAAGGGCCCTCTGTGCTCTGGTTAGATCTAAAATAGAGTACGGAATCCAAATATACTCCTCAGCAAGACCCTCAAGCCTAAGTAAAATTGAACCAGTGTTTAACAGGGGGCTAAGAATGGCAACTGGACTATACAGAACCACACCTACCCAGGTTCTATATAGAGTTGCCGGGGTGCCCCCCCTCGCTCTGAGACGGCAACAAGCTATTCTCCGCTATGATGAGAAGATACGGGCAGTCCCAGAACACCCACTCCACTTAGAACGGAGAACAGGAGAGACCCATGAAATCTATAGATGGTTGCCGACGAGGACTAGACCCCTAGGAGTCCGAGCAGAGGAACTAGTCCAGCAAACAAACATCGAGCGCCCCGAACTTGTGCCATACGTCGTCCCAGCAACACCACCTTGGATACTACACCCTCCAAGAGCAGATACGACACTAGCTAAGTTTAGCAAAGAAGAAACAGCTCCTGCGGTGTACCGAAGCCTCTTCCAGGAGGCTCTGCATAAATATGCAGGATGGCGTACCATTTATACCGATGGCTCAAAACTTGAGGACGGGGTAGGCTGTGGACTAGTTTCAGATAACATGAGAAAAAGGTGGAGACTCCACAAATCGGCAACAGTCTACACAGCAGAACTCTGGGGGATCATATACGCGGTGAGGTACGCCCTAGAGGAGGAAAACAGGAAATGGCTGATCTGCTCAGATTCGCTAAGTGCCATTGAAGCTGCACAGGATGTGTTCAGTGCGGACCAGCTGGTCAGAATTCTTCTTGAAGAAATCCATCAGAGCAAAAGTAAAGGAAAAAGCATGGTTCTCCTCTGGGTCCCTGGACATGTGGATATAAAAGGGAACGAGGAAGCAGACAGGGAGGCCAGAGCAGCCGCGATGTCTCAAGGCCCAGTGACTACCCCACTCCGCCTAGAAGACCAGTTCCTAGCACTAAGGAAAAGTATCATAAAGCAATGGGAGTCACTTTGGCAGAGGCAAGATACTGGATTTGCCAAACTGTTCCCAGGTCTTAATAGTATTGTGTTGCCTGTAGAGTTTGGTCGACAAGAGGTGATAAAGCTTCTACGAGTAGCTTCGGGCCACACCAGGCTAACTCACAGTCATCTTCTGCTGGGAAGGATGAGACCTGGATGCCAGCGATGTGGGCAACCATTATCCATCCAGCATCTCACCGAGGAATGTGAGGGGCTGGCAGATCAAAGAAGAAGAGTGGGCCTTTCTGCAACTCTAGAAATAATGATGGCCTCTAAGGAAGGAATGATCAAGCTTATAGAATTTCTGAAGATCACAGGAATACTGGAGGAAATTTGACCAAGGGGACGTATTAATATTGATATTTGGGAGAAAAAAAATAAATAAATAAATAAAAAAAAATATATAAATAAATAAAATAAAATAAAAATAAATAAATAAATAAATAAAATAATAATAATAATAATAATAATAAATAAATAAAATAAAATAAATGGATAAAATAAATAAATAATAAGGATATATAAATAAATAAAATCGAAAATTAAAAAAAATGGAATAAGTAAATGAAGAAATGATAGAAGCGGAATAAATACTTATTTACAATAATAATGGGGGGGCATTTGTTGCACAGTGTGGCATAAACGCGAATAAAGGGCTTAATAAAAGAGATATATTAAATAAAACACGTAAAGGAAAACAGCAGAAATCGGATAATAAAAATTTAAGAAAGAGTAGGCGCCAATGGCCCAAGCTGTCGAGGCGCTCCTATCTTTCAGCCACGGGTGGAAGGTGGGTATAAAAAAAAAAAATAAATAAATAAATAATAATAAATGAGAAATTAAAAATCAGACCGAGACAACTCAGACTAACTTTCTCATATAATTTTCAGTCCCAGATCTCAGAAACTTAATTTCCGATTTTTAACAACATCAGATCCATTTAAATTAATATCTCAGAAGCTATATTTTCCCAGGAAAACAGGTTATATTGTTAGATTCGTATTTAAATGGACTACATTTTAGAATTTTTTAATAAAAAAAAGTCGGAACTGTTGTTGAGCATTTTTTTTTTCACGATTTTTCAGTTTTCAGGGGGTAGCGCTCCCTGAACGCCTAGAGTATGATTTTTCTGAACATTTATGCCAAATTTTGTCAAAATCAGCCAAGTAGATTAGGCACTACGCGTCTGCACAGATGACAGATAGGCACAGAGGACAGATAAAAATCAGTTTTTTAAAACATGTATAAAATATTTTTTGTAAACATGTGTAAAACATTTTGATGTTATTTTCACACTTGATAGGCTAGTTATTCAAATATTACTAAAATTCAACTTGGTCGCCTGTCAAGGGATAAACTAACATCAACTTGATTTTCGGTCTACTATTTAATTCTGTACTCAGGAACATGAAAATCACATTGTCCACCATAATTGGTGAGACATGGCCACTCTCCACCGATTTGTTTTTTTCAAACGCCTATTGCCAATGTGTTTTTTTCAAACGCCTATGTCCCGCAGACGAACTTAGCCGACCACATATTCTTAAAAGATTGACTTGTATACAAAATTCTAGCTTGATGTTAGTCAGACACTTTTTTGCACGCTATCTCCTGGACTAAAAGGATTTTAATAATAAAACAACAAAAAAAACCTCTAACAATATGCTTTTATTAAAATAAAATATAGTACAAATTTGAAAAAATAAAGCTTACATATTTTTAAAAACATAAATAACGTTCAATAATTTAATATTGACTGATCTTGCCTTAGTAAAACTTAAGAAATGAAACATTTAATAAAATAAAATAAAATAAATACACTTAAAAAGTAAAAAAAAGGAAGAGAAAAAAACCTTTAGCATAAATAACTTAAATATAAAACTTATAATTAAAATAATGCCTCATGAAATATTTTTTTAAATAAGCTAAAAAATATATATATAAATTAAAATTAAAAACATTTGTACTAGAAGAAAAGATAAGTTATGGTAATGTTCAATATCTCTAATCCCAATATTTTCCTTCTTTATACTAAACGCTTCTACTGCTGGAATTATCTATAGTGTGTTTACAACTCTATGTCACTGTTGGCTACAAGAATGAAACCAAAATTTCAATTTGTTTTTCCACGTCAAAATAAAAAACCTACATAGATAGACTTTTGGACTATTTAGTTGAACAACTGACGGTAGACAACGCTATGTAAATTTCTGTGTATTGGAGTCCGCGCATACAGTCAGCTGAACAGTCCATCAGCGACCTTTCAGTCATTGTTTTAACATTTGGAGCAGAAATTTATGTGTTGGACACTCTTTATTAAAATGGCCAGACTAATTAAGGTTGAACTAGCCTATACGGGGCATTATGTATAGAAATGAAAAAAACTGCCATTATATAATTAAAGTCTTTTCTATATATTGATAAAAAATGCACCAATTATGGATTCTTCTTCATTTCATATAAGTTTTCTCTTAATACAATTTCCATCTTCAGTCCTCTATTTTGAGACACAGCTGTATACAGGTCAATTTTGGGAATCTTGGGCGTATGTATCTGTTGTAGATTACCTGGGCTTCGATGTAGCGTATCTGGTTTTTCAAGAGAGTATGAAATGAAGAAGAATACATAAATAATGCAATTTATATCAATATACAGGAAACACTATAATTATGTATGCATTATATTTGTTAGTTTTTGCATTTCTATACATGATGCCCCATATAGGCTAGTCCAACCCTAATTAATAGTGATATGGAGTAATTCATTGAAAGTATAGAAAAGAGGCCAGCGCTAAACTTACAAAACTCTAAAAGAATATTCAGATATTAATAAAAAAAAGGTACTTTTTTATATTGTTACTCCCTTATGTTGTTTTAGAATATAAATGACTTTGACTAATAACTATTAAGAAAAATGGGATGTTTAGTCCAGTGTACATTAGGACAAAGGAATATGGCACTTGAGTTTTTATAAGGGGAGTAACAGTCTAAAGAAGAACATTCCCTACACCTTCTTTAGATTGTTACTCCTCTCTGTTTTGTTTATAAGGGAAGTAACAATCTAAAGAAGAACATTCCGTACACCTTCTTTAGATTGTTACTCCCCTCTGCTTTTTTTTTTATAAGGGGAGTAACAATCTAAAGATGTGCCAAAAAAAAAAAAAAAAAAAAATGTGGTAGGAGGTGTGCATGGAAGTAATAAATGGCTGGGCAAAATTGGATAAAAAAAAAGAATAAAAATTGATATTACTTATCACCAGTGGCGTAGTGAGGATATAATTTGTATAAAATAATACTTAAAAAAAAAAAAAATAGATTTAATAATATACAAATTTTCAAGTTTGAGGTAGTATTCTTACTACAGAAAGATTAAATTTTAATTTAAATCAAATTATAATTATCATTATCTACGGGAGACATACAGAGAAAAATAGACCCCAGCAGCGGCATTTGAACCACGGGCCTCCTAAATATCTGTTACAGGCGCTCTTAACAACTGACTCTTGGTAAGAGCGCCTGTAACAGATATATAGGAGGCCCGTGGTTCAAGTCCCCGTGCTGGGGTCTATTTTTCTCTGTATGAGTCCCGTAGTTAATGATAATTATAATTTGTTTTAAATTTAATAATATATTAATATTATGCTAAAGTTAATAATATTCTTTTTGAGAATGATCTATAACATACTAATTAAAAGAGTAAGAAGAAATAAATATATAAGATCTGTTTACAAAATATTTTTCTGTTTATAATGTTGTAGGGCATAGCACTAGAATGTTAAGAGATCTTATTATCAACTAATTGATCGTATGAACACTCCTAACAACTTAACAGTTTAGCCGAGGAGAAATCCAGGAATTCATCGATTAGGACTTGATAGTTTTGTCGAGGAGTAATTGAGGAGTTCATTGATTGGGACTTGATAGTTTAGTTGAGGAGAAATCCAGGAATTCATCGATTAGGACTTGATAGTTTTGTCGAGGAGTAATTGAGGAGTTCATTGATTGGGACTTGATAGTTTAGTCGAGGAGAAATCCAGGAATTCATCGATTAGGACTTGATAGTTTTGTCGAGGAGTAATTGAGGAGTTCATTGATTGGGACTTAATAGTTTAGTTGAGGAGAAATCCAGGAATTCATCGATTAGGACTTGATAGTTTTGTCGAGGAGTAATTGAGGAGTTCATTGATTGGGACTTAATAGTTTAGTTGAGGAGAAATCCAGGAATTCATCGATTAGGACTTGATAGTTTTGTCGAGGAGTAATTGAGGAGTTCATTGATTGGGACTTAATAGTTTAGTTGAGGAGAAATCCAGGAATTCATCGATTAGGACTTGATAGTTTTGTCGAGGAGTAATTGAGGAGTTCATTGATTGGGACTTGATAGTTTAGTTGAGGAGAAATCGAGGAGTTCATCGATAGAGACTCAATAGTTTAGTCGCAGTAAAATCAAGTGAATACCCCTAGCCTAAGACATATTATCAATTTTAGTCAAGTTAAATCAGTCATAAGTTCAATTTTACAGAAGTGTGATACTTCTTAGTCCCAATGTACTTTAGACTAAATATACCTTTGTCTCAATACTTAGAGGGCAATAAATAGCTTGGTTTTCTGGTAAAATCCACGCCAAGAAGAATAGTGAAGTTCAACGTTTCGCTTCCACTACTGAAAGCATCTTCAGAGGTTTTGTGCATTGGGATGTTTACTTGAAGCATCAACAAGACATACTCACTGTATCAAGTAAACATCCGGACACACAAAACTCCTGAAGACGATTCCAGTAGTGGAAGCAAAATGTCAGACTTCAACTCCTTTGCGGCTCATATTCACCGAAAAACTAAGCAGTTTATTACGTGTCTACCCTCGGAAGCCTACGCACCAACTCAGAGGTTAATTGTATCTTAACTTAAGTTTTACTTCGTGTCTCCTATGTTACCTGAGAGGATTTACTGAGGGGTAATTCCAGAGGGGACCTTTAGTACGCCCTAGTTTAGTATCCTCTAATAGGGTAGTTCAGAACCCCTTTTTTAGAAGCTACTAAAAAATTGGAAAAAGAGAGAGATTAAGATAAGAACATTACCAAACGAAAAAATAATGAAATAAATTAATAAAATTAATAAATGCAAAAGAAGGAATAAAAGAAAAAGGAAATTTAATACTTACATCACATAATTATCTTACTTATTCTTTGGAGTTTCTTTTTATAAAAAAGAAAGCTTTTACATTTATTTCATTTTTTTTGGTTACACAAACAAATTTTAAAATTACAAAGTTCTAAATTTATAATAGAAATAATAAATACAAATCAGTCGAAAAGAAAAAAATAAAATAAATATTAAGATAAAATTTATGTTTTAAATTAAATAAAATATATTATTTTTTTATTTATTTATTTATTTTTTTACAGAAGTCAATTGTTGTTTACATTTTAAAAAAAGTCATGGTTGGCAAGATTGCATATAAAAAGGGGTTATATTAACAAAGCATGCTTATATATTTTTTTTTCTTACTCCTTTGTAATATAGGTAGTTTAGGAGTAATGGAGTGTTTTTTCTAAAAACCTTTGCACAATTTTCAAAATTGTCATAAAAAAACCTCTTTAACACAATGTGCGTTCAATATACCCCTAAATTCAAGACAATAAGTAAATAAATTAAATAATATATAAATAGAAATGATAAAATTATTATAACTCTTAAGGAGGTAAAAGAGAAACTTTTTAGGAAAATATAGAGGTAAAAGAAGTAAGATTTACTGCCATTTATATGTTAGTGTTAAAGTTAGTCAGTACCTAAGACGTAAATAATTATAAGTCCAATTTCTTTAAACTGTCATTTTGTGATATGTAATGCATTTTATCTACGATTGATAAGAAATATAAACATTGTATCTCTGTTTAGATGCGTAGAAAGTGATACTTTACGTACTTGTATTCATTGTGCATGCGCGTCTCATAGTTCTGAATAATTCCTCTTCTTTACCACGCTAGCGCGGTAAAGAAGAGGAATTCTTCAGCTTTACGCACGATTAGCAAGTTTGTTTACATTTAACAAAACTAATTTGCTGTTCTTTTATTAAAGTAACTGTTTATATTGAGTTTTTAGTGAAAACAATGAGTGAATCAAGTGACTTTGACGAAAATGTGGAGAATAATACTCCTCCAGAAATAATTAATTCGGCAAAAAATACAACTCAAGAATTAATGCCATCTTTATCAAGAGAGAGATCCGAACTTACATACAGCAAGTTTATTGTTTTCTGTATTTATTATTTAAATCTAACAATCGTAGATAAAGTACGGTACGCAACTCGTGCGAAAACGGTATTTTGCATTGCTCTTGTGGTTTTACCTCCCTATTGCTCGGGTGCAAACTCCACACTCGCATGCAAAATGCTGCTTTCCGCACTCGACGCGTAATGTACTATTATCACAAGTCGGTAGCATCGATTGTTATAATGTCGTCATACATCGATATATCCAAACAATGCCTGATTTGTAAAATTTTACACGTTTTAACAAATACGTGTTTGTTTTTTTGTTAGAATTCAATTTGTTAATCTTAATTTTGTTTGACATAGAATATTCAATAGGTGCTCTGCACCACTATGCAGTGCTCCGATCATTTTCTGAAGAAAAACAACCCTCCTGCATATAGACCTGGTAGAGGTCCAATCGAAGTACAAAAAGGTTTAATGGTCAAGATATATCGATATATAAAGTCTCAGAAAGAGGTTGATAGTGAGGTAACGTGTTATCAGAAGGCACCGTACACTGCAGTTCAGCCCATTTTACTTATAGATAATTGTGGTAAATTATTATAACTCCTTTATTAATATATAAGTGATTACTCCTTTGTTAGTAGAGATAATCTAATGTTGGTATCAAAGTCCTTCAAAAATGCCCATTTACAGTTCAATAGATTTGTAAAACATAAAGCCAAGCCCACAAAAATTAAGGGCATTTATCAACAATTTTGTCAAACCGAAAAATTGGTTAGAAGATCAGCCCCTAAACAGTACGATTTGTTGTACAACAAATTGTACTATGTACGCAATTGACCCACACTGTGTGTCATCTGTTAAAGGTGTAGTTCAATCAAACCCTTTAGGCAACAAGAATAATTTTCACCACTACACTAACTAACTATAACAAAAATTCAGTTCACCTGGTTATTGATTTTTGAACGCACCCTAAAATAGAGTTGCATTCCCCAGTTATTATTATAGTTCAATTGTCTTACCTTATAAAAATTAAAATTATCTAGAATCTTTACCTGGTCTAAACAAAAATTGATGAAAAAAATTAATATTATTTCTACTAAAAATATTTTCCAGTCTTAAAAAATAATAAGAAAATATTCATTAAATATGTTAGTATTAAGCCAGCCATACACGTTGCTTCATACCTGACAGGTATTCAGAACATGTGAGCTAACAAGTTATGACAACCGCACAGTTATGATAGCAGACATACTCTGGCTTACCTGTACAGATGACCTGAGCAGTTGACCTGTGCAGTTCACCTGTTTTAGATGACCTGTGCAGTTCACCTGTTTTAGATGACCTGTGCAGGTCACCTGTACAGTTGACCTGTATAGATGACCTGTACAGGTTTACCAGTCAGGTATATCTCAATGTTTATGGCCGGCTTTATAGAGACCAAAAACTCAACTGCTACCATAAAATAAAATGGTTTAATTAAAAATTACTTTTAAATTCCATTTATATCTCTGTGATAAAATTTGTTCTCATAACTGAATTGATATTTTTCTTTAAAATAATATAACTCAGTCAATAAATAATAAAAACATTAAATCAGAAACTTCATTAACATATTAAAATAAATAATAATATTAATAATTCTAGAAGTAACTCTGAAGAATAAAATGGATATTTATGACATAAGTTGTCCATCACCCTACAAAACAAAAAAATAATTAATAATAAAAATAAATAAAATTTAAATATTTTTCAGCTTTAGATGTCTCCAAAATACTTAAAAATAGCTACAGTACAAACAGAGCTAGTACAATATCTAACATAGATATATTTAGATAAATCAATTTCTAACTATGATAGATTTTAAATTGTAAAAAATTACTCTTTAAATATGGTGTTCATTATACAAAATATTATTGATATACATTAGCATATATACATATGTATATTCAAAATAAAGAAGAAAAATGGTGGGCTGGTTCAATTTTTTTGAACATAATGTAGTATAAAAAAATTAGACTTCAGTTTTGATAAAAT
Organism: Gerris lacustris; assembly: GCA_951217055.1. NCBI lineage: Eukaryota > Metazoa > Arthropoda > Insecta > Hemiptera > Gerridae > Gerris > Gerris lacustris. The sequence continues at coordinate 3,120,364 of OX578286.1, read as the reverse complement.
GAATAAAATCTTTATAAGAATCAATTTTTGATAAAGTGTTAATTCAAATTGTAAATTTTGAAAGCAGGTACATTATTAAAAATAAAAATGATTGAAAATAAAATAATAATTAATTCAAATAAAAACAGCAATAATAATTAATTAACAAGTAAATAATTAATTAAAGATGTTCATTAAGAGTAGAAATGAAATAGATCACAGTAAGGCAAAAATTATTAATAAGTGTAGAAGTACAGTCTGGTCAAGATGTGTTTTAACTTCTGAAGCATGGCAAAATTGAAGTTGAACCAATGAGAGCTCGAGATTTTGACATTTGATCTTCTAGATGTCAAAATCTCAAGCTCTCATTGGCCCCTCACCCCACTTTTTCAATTTTTCCACAGTACAAGAAGTTAAATACCACTTAGGCACTCTTTTACTTGGTTACCCACCCAGTTGTATTTATTTATTATTTAATTCAAGTAAAATATTCCTTTGTCCTAAAATGCATTGGACTAAATGTCACTTTGTCTTACTAGATAGTTAGACTAACGGATATTGTTAGTTTTAATTACAAAAGTATGATATTCCTTTGTCCCAAAGGAATATGATTGTTTGAAGTTAAGATTGTCAATTATTTTTTTTAAAAATGTCTAACACAATAATGTAAACAAACGGTGGGTAACCAAGTAAAATCTTACCACATCCGACCTAATTTACTTGGTTACCCACCCTAAGGTAGGTAACCAAGTAAAGAAGTACCAAAACTGTATCTTGACCAGACTGTAAATTATTTTTATCTACGATTGATACGAAATATAAACATTGTATCTTTATTTAGATGCGTCGAAAGTGATTCTTTACGTACTTGTATTCATTGTGCATGCGTGTCTAATAATTCTGAAGAATTCCTCTTCTTTACCACCCTAGGGCCGTAAAGATGAGGAATTATTCAGCTTTACGCACGATTAGCAGAGTTTGTTTACATTTAACAAAACTAATTTGCAGTTCTTTTATTAAAGTAACTGTTTATATCAAGTTACTAGTGAAAACAATGAATGAATCAAGTGACTGACGAAAATGTGGAGAATAATACTCCTCCAGAAATAATTAATTCGGCAAAAAATACAACTTAAGAATGAATGCCATCTTTATCAAGAGAGAGATACAAACTTGCATACAGGAAGTTTATTTTTTTTGTATTTATTATATAAATCTAATAATCGTAGATATAGTACGGTACGCAACTTGTGCGAAAACGGCATTTTGCTTTGCTTGTGTGGTTTAACTACCCTCACTATCGCTCGGGGGCAAACTCCACACTCGCAGGCAAAATGCTACTTTCCACACTCGACGCGTAATGTACTATTTTACAGTATGCCCACATTAATGTAAACCCTTGGTGTTCAGTATTACCCAAGTATTTTTAACACATCATTAAATTTCCCCAAAAATAAAAAAAAAACCTCCCTTAATATATCCACTTAAGGTTTTTCTGCAATTTAAGAGTAAAATAACATTTTCTAATACAATATATATTTTTCATGTTCCCTAATAATTTAACGTTATTAAATATATTAGATATTAGAGCGTCATTAGAGATCATTTAAAAAGAATAAAATAAATTGACTTTTCACATAAATTGAAATTTTGTTTATTTGACCAATCAGCTTTCATCATCAAAGGCCATTCCTGACAAATTTCGAACGTTCAATTTCAATTTACTATAAAGGACAGTTTATGTTATTTCCGTTATTAAATACAATATAGTAAAATCCATGTTCAACTAAACATCTGATATTATAAACATGCTCTACATGTATTAGTTCAAATTATAGTAGACATACGTTAATGCCAAATCTGTAAAAGCTCAACCAAAAAGTGAAGGATCTCGGAATAAACAAAAAACTTAGCTTTGTTAATAATCGCAACTCCTAAGTATTGCCGAAGGCAGCACATTCTGGAGCTAATATTTGATATTTTATAAATGAGTAGCCGAATTCCAAAAGCAGCTATATCCAAAAAAAAAAAAAAAATGAAAAAATGAGATATTGGTACCCCTGGATTTGTTTTTTAAAGCTGTATAAGGTTCTGCAGTCAAACAGTTCCAAAAACAATTATAAACCTATTAAAATCTAGATTAAAATATGAGTGCGGTTACAAAAGCAGCTATATCCCTACTGTACTCGGATTCAAAAGGAGCTATATCCATAACTGATCCAAAAACAGCTATATCCTATGTACACATTATAGAGTTACTCTGAGTAAGGCTGCAAAATCATCTTGATCTACATCCTTGGATGTAGATCAACTTGATCTACATCCTTCTTTCACATTTCTATTTTCTTTTAAACAGGAAAAAAAATATGATAGAAGAGAAAAAAGTAAACAAAAAATATTATAGTGGCTACACTGAATAAATAATAGTTTAAATAGTTAAAATAATAGTTTATAACTGCTTAATTTATTGGATATAACTGCTTTTGCTGCAGCACACCAATCCAACATGGAGGTGGGTTTGGTTGCAAAAGTAGCTATAAACAAAAAACTGTGACAAAACCAGCTATGGATTATTTCTTTTGTTTATTAAAAAAGAAAATAATAGCCTGAGATTATAGGGCTTTTGTCTACTAAGTTATTGATTTTTTTAAAAAAAAAAAATTAACCTGGAACACAATTTAGTGAATTGCTAGACGTTTTTCGTGCTTTGCCAAAAAAAATTTCAAGTGGATATAGCTGCTTTTGGAAATCAGCTACTCAAATGACAGCTTCCATGACAATAAAAAATACTCTGCCAATCAGTGTGGCACATAGCTATTTCTAATACTTTAATCATTTTATACTATTAAAACCTATTATTGTCAAATGTATATAATTCCTCCCCACCCGTTTTTTAAAAATGTCAAAATTGTTTTGATTTTTTACATTAATTAAAGTATCAATTTTAGCAAAATTTAAGGAGTGCAGCCAGTTGAAATTAATCTGCAGGCTACTTTCGACAAACCATCCAAATTTCATAATAAATCAGATAAGTGCTTTTGATGATATAGATGAAAATAAATGTATGTTTGTGCGCAAGTGGAAGAGAAACAAATAGGCGCAGAAGAACTCCTTAAACTCATATGGGACCAACAGTGGGCTAATTATGACCTAGCATCTAAATTTCAATGTGGTGCGCAAAAATTGAGCGACAGACAGACTCGGAACATTTCAATAAAATCAGATGAGTAGTTTTTTAAAATATGTTGGTGCGCAAAAATTGAGCGACACGGAACCAAAAATATTCCCTGATGTCTGAAATAAATTTCTTTCTTGGAATATTTGAAATTTGAGACCGTAAAAATGTTGTCTTTCGGAACGATCACATAGCTTCCATCACCTTTGGAAAGCTCGGAAGCAATAAAAACAAAACAGTATTAGTGGATTTCTAGTGTGTATTTTTTTTGTGTGTCTGTTTTATTAAAAACTGACTATTCATGAAACAAAAACAACACTAGTGTGCCCTCAACAATTCTCAGATTGTCATCACTTCTTGATTGACCTTTAGACTCAATCGCCAAAATAATTGGTTCATTATAACCAAAATGCAATCGAATAAATAGTTTATTTATTACAAAAAATAAAAGTTTACTTTTTATTGAAAAAAAAAAAAAATAAAATAAATAAATAAAAAATATAGTAGAGCATCGATTATCCGAACGTCAGTTATCTGAATGTTCAATTATCCTAACTGGCTTCATGGGGGGGGGAAAAAAAAAAATCATAAGCCGCCGCTAAATTAATTTCCTAGAATGAGCAGTGTTAGCTGTATAAAGGGATACCAGATTTCAATGAATTCAGTTTGACAGGGCAGACATTAACATTTGTTTACTATGAACTAACTTTTGTTTGTCTACGAATTTTTGGAATCATTAGCAGCATTGTTCCACTTAATACCTTTCTATTCCGTTGTTTGGTTATGTCAATGCTCTCAGTTTCAAATCATTCATTGTGAGGTATTCATTGAATTAGTTAGTGGTCAGATATTTTAAGTCAAAATTGAGGGGGTCAGTGCTAAAGTGGGCCAAGTCCATTTTTTGAAAAAAAAATGAGATAGAGGTATATTGTGAAAGCTTATACTGTATATTTTAATAGGGTTAGAGTGTTATAATTGTTAGTACCATGGGAAACCCACAGAATGCAGTAGTTTTAATGAGCACTGAACAATTTCTATTTGAATTTGCTCTGAAGTTTCAGAGCAAATCTGAACCAAGTCACAGTAGCTTCCATTTTTTACGATTTTGGTAGTATTCATACTACGAAACGATTAAATTTTAATTTAAATCAAATTATAAGTATTATTAACTACGGGAAACAGATAGAGAAAAATAGACTCCAGCGCGGGGATTTGATTTTTCTCTGTCTGTTTCCCGTAGTTAATAATAATTATAATTTGATTTAAATTAAAAAAAAAAGAAAAAAAAAGTAGCTTCCATTTGAAATGTAATAAAGTGGATTTTTTTTTAAGGTATCAACCTAAAATCTGTAAAATATATTTATTAATGAACTAAACTATAGAATAATCAAATTAATTAAACTTTATAATGCAATAGTAGTTAGCACTGAGTAAATTCACAGAAGTGTTTGTATCTTAAAATCAAGTTTGATGGACTTGGTCCACTTTAATACTGAACCTCCCAATTACAACATGTCGACAAAAAGGAAACGATTATAGTGTTTTCATTAAAATTGAACTTAGCTATCAACTTTGTCACTTGATATTAGCTATCAAGTTCGATGATAGTAAATCAACAAATACAGGAATAAAAAAAAAAATTCTGACTTAATCACTAGGTACGCACTTAATCTTGACAGTGAGGAGGGCTGTTTATATCGTAAAACTATTAAAAAAAAAACGAAATCCGAATTGTTGGAAGATATTGCATTCACTTGGTTTTTTTGCAAAAACGGGCCTCTGGACAGCCCATATCTGGACCCATATTGTGTGAAAAGCAGTGATATGAAATATGAAACATGATTGTGACATAGGATTCAGCAAATCGAGATTCATGGTGAAAAATTAAGTAAACAAATTATGCACACGAGAATACAACTTTCTACTGTCTTTATGCCAAATTAATCATAGAAGATATGACTTATATATATTTCTTTTTTTTTTCACTATGCACTAGATAAATAAAACACAGATGCTTTTGCAGAAAGTGGTTGATTATTTTTACATCTTCTCTTTTAGAGAAGATTTAGTTATTTTAATTTAAATCAAATTATAATTATTATTAACTACGGGAAACAGACAGAGAAAAATACACTCCAACGCCAGGATTTGAACCACGGGCCTCTATTAATTTTGATTATCCGAATTTTTGATTATCCGAACCACCCCAAAAAAAACATTAGTTCGGAATAATCGATGCTCTACAGTAATAAAAAGAATATAACAATAATTCTAAAACCTTTAATAAGGTTACCCAACAAAAAAATAATTGGTCACTATAATCAAATTAAAAAATCAATTAATGGTCTTCTAAAGTCACAAAAAAGTGGTCTAAACTAAGGAATTACATTGATAAAATAACAAGTGCCATAACAGATTTAACGCTAAAAACTTCAAAAGTGGCAAAAAATTTACACAAATAAAATTTTATTAAAAATAAAGTTAATAATAAAAGTGTTTTTTTTTAAAAAAAAGAAAAAAAAAAGAAAGTTACGTTACACCTGAAGAGGTGGAAATATAACGCAAATTAAAATCAAAGTAAATTTAATTTGATCTCTTTTTAATAGAAATTAATTTCTCTTTACTGCAAAATTTGTTTGTCTCTTTTTGGTTATTAATACAAAATATATTAGCAGCAAGAAATTTATAAATACATTTTTTAAAAAAAATAATAATATACTTTTGATGATAAGATATATAAGTGTGCGAGTATATTATATAATATATAAAAAAAAAAAATGTATATATACAGTTGTTTCACAGATGAGGTATCGAAATTTTGATATTTGCTTCCAGTATTAGGAACAAAATAAAGATAACATATCCTTCGAGATAAAATTTTTGACTAGCACACAATATCTCCAGAAACAAATTATACATTTATACTTTCTTTTTTTATACATACAAATAGTATATTAAATAGTATTTTTATTAGTTATATAAAATATTTAAATGCATATATATTTTTTAAACCATAATATATCCTGCAGTCGCACATTATTATCCAAATCTTGAAAAGAATTCTATATGTTTTATTTTATTTTTTTTTTTTTCATTTTATTCAATTTCGTAAAAATATAAATAAATAACTAATAATAAAATTAAAATATAAATATATATATATTTTTTTTTATTGTTTATTGTAGGGACGATCTCTTAAATATTTAATTTTTATAATAATAAGTGAAAATAAAATATTATTGTTTTGTTTTGCATCTTTTTTTTTTTTTCAAAAAAATCAGCTGGTCTAATGACTGATCAGTAGGTGTATCTGTGTGTTTGGTTCAGGTTAATCGGCATGCATGGTATCGGTTAAGTAAGCGATGCGTAAATTCTTTGCGAAATGTTGCTTTTCCGATGGTTGGTTTACAGTCCAGGCGAGGCAGCGAACATTCATAGACCTCCACCATTGAATACTGTGTCTGCAAACAAATAAATAAGCTATATATATAAAATTAAAGTTTTGTCTGTACATTGGTCAGAATTGAAATTTTTTTGGATACTTTTTCATTTTATACATCCCAAAAACTGAATATGGCCTTAACATTTTTCGTGTATATATGTGTGTCTGTCGCCCCAGTCAGACTTTATAGGCGCAAAACTGACTTAATGAAATTGATTAATTTTTTTTTTCAGAGATGAGCGCAAACATGTTGCGCATGTTGCAGGATTGGTTTCATCTAAAAATATTGAGAAGAACCAAAGTTATTAACAATTTTACTAAAAAAAATATATATATATACAAAATATAACCTAAAAAAAAAAAATTAGGTTGACCCACCGTAAACAAAACCCACAGACTCGGTTTGGTACTGGTAATGTTTAGGTACTTCTAGACCACCTACAGTCTTCGCACAACTAGAGTTGACAGCGCGGGAAATTGAGTGACACACAGATTGGCCAACCTCTTTGGGGGAAAAAATAAAGCCACTACGAAGCCTTCTTATACTGTTATCCAGAGGGCCTCTCCCCTCCACTAGAGACATTTATCTTTGCCCAGTTGGCCCGACCTTTTGTCCAGGAAAATCTCAAGCTGTCATTGGCTCGTCCCCCCTTTTGCTAGTTTTTCCCGCGCTGTCAACGCGTCGATTCTAGTTGTGCGAAGACTGTAGAGACTTGTGGTTTTTTGCATTCGGTAAATTGTCCCAAACCGACTGAAAAAATCCGAAAAGTTAAAAAATAGTTATTTATGCACCTAGGGAGTAAAGTAAGCCATTATTCCCTGAGCGAAAAAGTTGGTTCTTGAGGCGAAGCCGAAGGAACCATGGTCCCTAAATCCCGAGGCGAAGCCGAGGGAATGACTCTAATTAGCTCCCAAGGCGCTAATTCGATGTATCAAAAACATCGATGTTTGCCTATCGATGTCCCAACCCTATGCCTGATAGATTAAAATCTCTCAGACAAAAAAAGCTTAGATAAAGAACTGACATGCTTATTAATTGATATTTCGTCTTACAAGGTAAAATATTACAAATACACTGTATATGCTAAAGTTTTTATCCAAATAACGATTGAATCTAGAGGCTGATTTTGTAACTTTGAAACCTCCCTTTTCATGTTGTTATATATCAAACTGTTATATATCAAACTGTTATATATCAAACTGTTATATATCAAAACCTGTCAACGTGAATCTATAACTTTGTCTGATGTTATATAAGGAGAAATTGATATATAAGGTTTGATATATATCCACTCAAAATTGTTGTTGATATAATTCGTCAGGTTATGTTGTTATATATCAAATGCTAAAAACCAAAACAAAGTGATGTCATTATTGATGTTCTCATTCACTTTTCTTGTTTTCTAACTGAAATAACTATAAATTGGCCACTAAAAAGGACGCTGTCAATCCGTAGTTCAGTATACGGCCACATACAGCGCTGGCATCACTTTACAGATTCACTACATTATATAAAAATCGGTCCGAGACAACTCAGACAAACTTTCTCATGTACGAGTTCATAATTACTTGCCCAATATTTTCCATTTATTATTTTTTGTATGTACATTTAATTATTATTGAACATTTCATCAAAATTTATCATAAAAATAACTTCTCCTGGGCGGGGAATCGAACCCGGGCTCTCTCCGTCCGCGTTTTAAGCTATTTTCTCAGGAACTAGATTTTTCCCGGGAAAACGGCTTATATCGTTGGATTTGTATTCCAATGGACTACATTTTAGAATTTTTTAATCAAAATCGTCGGAACCGTTTTCGAGAAATAATTTTTTTCCGTTTTTTTCAGAGTTTTTGGGGGGTAGCGCCCCCAAATTTAGAGCTAAAATTAATTTCTCGATTTCGCCTCGGGGTATGATTTTTCTGAACATGTATGCCAAATTTCGTCAAAATCGGCCCAGTAGTTTAGGCTCCAGGCGTCTGCACAGACGACAGACGACAGACCACAGACGACAGATGACGGACAGACATTTTTTAAAAACCACTTTTTTGGACTCAGGGGACCTCAAAACGTGTAAATCCATCAAATTCTCAAAATCGAATTTTCGCGCCATCACAATACTTTCTCTTTATATGAGAAAGTAACAACACTTTGATATATAGCGATGTTTGATATATTATGTCAAAGTGGATATATATAAAAAAGTTACAGAATCGGCCTCCTGGAATGCAGTGAATGAAAATGTCGCTAAATTAATGGAGTTTCGGCATATAAAAAACTAGAAATAAAAGATATAATAATTTACTTGGTAATGGTATCTTTCTGTACAAGAACACAAGAGAGGCCGAGTATCCTCGGGAGTATGGTGAAGTACGCCCACGTATGGACACTGTCGGCCAACCTACTCAGGTAGTACATGATGACAGAACTACTCCTCCTTTCCTGACTCGATAGATTCTCCGGGATGTAATTATGACAGGAAAGATAGTAGGGTCTCCAAGCTAGACATCCAACCACTGACGATCTTTTGCTCCGGATCTAAAAACAATTATAAATATAAATCTATAAAGGAATCGTGTAAAGCCAAGCTAGAAATTGTCATGTGAGTATGTAAGATGATCATGATGATGTAATGTATAGAAATGTACATTGTTTTTGTACACAATAGTACATTACGCGTCGAGTGCGGAAAGTAGCATTTTGCATGCGAGTGTGGAGTTTGCATCCGAGCGATAGCGAGGGTTGTAAAACCACACGAGCAATGCAAAATGCCGTTTTGGCACGAGTTGCATACCGCACTTTATCTACGATTGTTAGATTTAAATAATAAATACAGAAAAAAATAAACTTGCTGTATGTAAGTTCGTATCTCTCTCTTGATAAAGATGGCATTAATTCATTACTTGTATTTTTTGCCAAATCAATTATTTCTGGAGGAGTATTATTCTCCACATTTTCGTCAAAGTCACTTGATTCACTCATTGTTTATCACTAAAAACTCAATATAAATATAACAGTTATTTTAATAAAAGAACAGCAAATTAGTTTTGTTAAATGTAAACAAACCCGCTAATCGTGCCTAAAGCTGAAGAATTCCTCTTCTTTACCGCCCTAGGATGGTAAAGAAGAGGAATTCTTCAGAACTATGAGACGCGCATGCGCAATGAATACAAGTACGTAAAGTATCACTTTCTACGCATCTAAACAGAGATACAATGTTTATATTTCGTATCAATTGTAGATAAAATTTTGAATACAACAACAATGTACATTGTACATTCTTTTCCCACGATTCTTTGTACAACGTTTTCTAAATTGATCAAACAGTATTTTTTCCACACCACCTTGCAGTAAATACTCCTGCGCATTTTTAAGTGGCACCAACCTAATTTCAACAAATTTACTACATTAGCCATTCATTCTCTACTAATTAGAAAATAATAAAATAGGCAACACTTCCTTTCCTCCCTGCTTTTTGAGTTCAGGGAAGAAAAGATGTACTTTCCTCCCTCTAAATTAAACTGAAAACATAACTTTTTTTGCCAAGTGAAAATAATAGTTATTTATGCACCTAGGGAGTAAAGTAAGCCATTATTCCCTGAGCGAAAAAGTTGGTTCTTGAGGAGAAGCCGAAGGAACCATGGTCCCTAAATCCCGAGGCGAAGCCAAGGAAATTAGATTCTTTAATTCCTGAGGCGCAGCCTCGGGAGCTAATTATCGCGAGGGGAATAATGACACTTTACTCACGAGGTACATACAATATTTTATCTCCAGTAGGAAGAAAATACACATTTTCGTCCATTGCACTTTTAATAGCAGATATAAGAGATTCAATATTAAAAACAAATAAGAATTGGAATTAAACTCAAATTGAAGGTTATTTAGATGCAGGTTATAAACATTTAAGCAAAGATAAACATGGTCAAAAAAGCGCAGTGCCGCCAACCTGATTTCAACAACTTAATTACATTCATTTTCTACTACATATTTACAAAATAATTAAGTTGCAATCTTTACTTTTTCGCCCTACTTTTACTTTTTCTCCCTACTTTTTGAGTTCAGGGATGAAAAGACCTGTTTTTAATCCCTTTAAACTAATTCAAAATCATAACTTTTTCTCTCTACTGGAGATAAACTATATTTTATTTTTATTTTTACACAATTGTATTTTTAAGATTAATAATAATCCACTCAAGTACTACAGTTAGGCATGTAATCTATTATTAGAAAAAAAAAGAAGAGAGAAGAGAAAATCAAATGAGAGAATATCAGATAATGCCAAAGATATCACAGTCGCTATACCTATATACCGTTGTGTATGTAGATAAACATATTCTATGTAAGCCACTGTTTTTCACCCTTTTCTACCCCTTAAAATCAAAATTTCACAAAATCATTTCTTCGAGGGTGTCTATGATATGAACAGAATATATTTTCAAAATTTCAATTCTCTTTGCAAAATCTCAATTCATTTTGCTTTACGTTGATTCTATGTCAGTCAGCCAATCAGGTCTTTGCCGCTTATATTAGAGAATTTTAAATATTATTTAATTTCAATATTATTGTTTATTTATTTGATATATTTAATATTAACTTAAAACATGTAAACAAGAAATGTAACTACTTGAAAAATGAATTTTAATCAACAATTTATTTCTTTTAACATAACAATTTTATTTTGTAATGAATGCCTATACTCCATTTATTCCATTCACCATTCAACCCCGTGAATTGCACCATTCCTTCAGGATAATCGGATGAAGTGGTGACACATCTGATTTACAGGCTGCAGGACTTTTCTGTACTTCTTGATATGAAATTTTTAATTAGATTTCCTTATCCTTTTGGGTGTTCAGGGGTAAAAAGGTTTGAAAATAAAATAATTTTCTTTTTACATAAAACTTGGCTATATTTCACCCATACCTGGGCATCTTCAGGCCTTGAATTGTAAATCAAAAATTACATTTTTTTTTTTTTTTTTGAGATAGAATTAAGTACAATTTTGAGTAAGTTTCACATTATATTGTCAAGGAGTTACTCTAAAATTTTTGAAGTTTCTAAGTTCCTCTCTGAAATGTTTAAGTGTTAAAATGGGTGGCAAACGCCAAAGTACTTGACAGTAATCTCTAATCTGGCTTACATGATGATGAAAATGTAATGCATCAAAATGTACATTGTACTCATCTACATATTATACTGTCGCTTAATCTCGATTCTAATGTTAGTTGAATGGAATTTCTTTAGATTGTTACTCCCCTTATGAAACAAACAGAGTGGAGTAACAATCTAAAGAAGGTGTACAGAATGTTCTTCTTTAGACTGCAACTCCTTTTTATAAAACAAACAGAGTGGAGTAACAATCTAAAGAAGGTGTACGGAATGTTCTTCTTTAGACTGTTACTCCTAAAAACAGAAGTGTGATATTCCTTTGTCCCAGAGTACATTAGATTATACATCTCTTTGTCTTAATAGTTATTTAGTCAAAGACATTTATATTCTACAAAAACGTAGGGGAGTAACAATCTAAAGAAGTACCGATTGAATTACCTGATATATGATCCAAGGGTTGAATGAAGACACGACAGCTCTCCTATACATCATCGGATACTGCTCAAACATCTTGCACACTCCTTCAATCACCTAATATTAGAAAAAATTAAATAAAATTTAAACCAAATTTGACACACATTTCATTTCCCTTAAAAAATAATGACAAAAAGGAAACTGACAACACTTTGGACTAATATAAACGAAAGCATTGTCACAAATTCTATTGTCATATCCCACCCTGTTTAGGGAGACATTCCTATCATCAAGTTTTCCAATACAACCATCATAATATGGTTGTATCATATGAGAGTGATGGTGTTGATTTTATTTTTTTCTGGGATTTCGTGCAGTGAATTATTTAAAAGTTTTCAATCCGTTAAAAAAATCATTAAATAAATAAAATAAAAAATCCCTTACTATACCTATAATTACAGTCTGACTCATGAAAGAAGACGTGCGTTGACAGCACGGGAAATCAGATGACACTCAGATTGGCCAACCTATGTGAGGGTAAAAATAAAGCCACTAGGTCTATGGGTGAGGGTGGGGCAGTTAACTTGTTTGTAAACAAAAGAAGGTTACGTTCCTCGTACCAAATCGCGATCTTTTTAACTATTGTTGTCTATAGATTTTCACATCTTATTACGAATATATTTCAATATTTCTTCTAAGAGTTCTTTTTTCTTCATCACGATGATAACTAAACAACAAGGAGAAGGAAAATGTAGGAGGGGTGGAGGTTACGAACCCTTTTTAAACGGTTATCCCAAGGGCCGCGCCCCTCCACTAGAGATTTTTATTTTTACCTAGTTGGCTCAACCTATTGCCCGCCAAAATCTCGAGCTCTCATTGGCTCTCCCCCCAATGTGTCAAACTTTGCCGCGCTGTCAACGCACGTCTTCTTTAATAAGTCAGACTGTAGGGTTACCATACGTCCGGATTTCGCCCGGACTGTCCGGTTTTGGGAAATGTCCGGATTTTAAGAAAAATCAGAAAGCTAAATGGGCTTCCCTACCAAAATAAAGAAAACCCAAAAACTCATAAGAAATGGAAATAAATATTTTAAGCATTTTCTAGAATAAATGTCTCTTTTTTAATAAATTAAAATAGTATAATTCACCATGTGTCTACCTGGTACTTATAGGCTCCCACTGAACATATCTTTTCAATGATGGGGTCTATTTGGACGCCTGATAGAGGAAAATTATCTAAAAGCTTTCATGTGTCCGTATTACTAGGTACAGGTACAAATTGAGTACTTTATAATTATAAGCGTTAATTCTCGGTCTAGTTCTATTGCAGTGAATATTTGGCTTGCTAGACTTGTAGAAAAGATTGAAAGCTTGGATTCGGGGAATTTGTATCGATAACGACAGAGAAAAATCATTCTCCACTATAGCTCAGTTGGTAAGAGCGCCTGTAACGGATATATAGGAGGCCCGTGGTTCAAGTCCCGGTGCTGGGGTCAATTTTTCTCTGTGTGTCTCCCGTAGTTATTGATAATGATTATTTGATTTAAAATAATTGTTTTATAGATATATATTTCTGTAAAACCTAAAACTTAAAAAAAAATTGAAGTAGTAATTATTGTTAATACATGTAGAGGTAATTTTAATGGACATAATAGGAGTTTTATTTGCAATTGAATCAGTACAATATAATCTCTAACTATTCTTTCCCACTTATTTCTTATCAATATAAGTTTTTAAAAATTGTTTTAATTCTTTATTTCAATTTTAACAGTTTTAACACAAAGGATATAGAAATAATATCATTAAAACAAAATATTCTCTCAATTGTACAATTATCATTAATTTCCCCTTCAAGATAATGAGTTCATGTTTATTATATAACCGCAATTACTTACAAAAAAAAAAAAAAAAAAATATAACAAAAATTAAACAATTATTCTTATCTATAAGATTTGTAGATAAAGTGGGAGATTAAAACATGGCATTACAAATTTTAAATTGTTCAAAAATAAAAAATGTGATTAAAAAAAAACAAAACCACATTTGTGTTAAATTTCAACAGGACCGGGATTTGAATTTTAAAGATTATGTACTATCTTAATAAAATTAATTATATCTATTCTCATTTGAAAAAAACAAAAACAAGATAATTACATTTGTTTTATTGTTTTATCTTACCTCTGGTTTTGAGTCTTTGATATCGATGAACATTCTCATATCGTAATCGAGGCATTTCTTAACCACATCCTCAAATTTAGCTATCCTGGCGTCTCGAAACTGATCTCTGAAATAACACGATATCAGACACGTTAACCAATGTTATCAAATTATTTTATCTCCAGTAGGGAGAAAAAGTTATGATTTTGAATTAGTTTAGAGGGACTAAAGTAAGTCTTTTCATCCTTGAACTCAAAAAGTAGGGGGAAAAAGTAAAGTAGGGCAAAAAAGTAAAGATTACAACTTAATTATTTTTATAAATAGTAGAAAATGAATGGCTAATGTAATGAAGTTGTTGAAATCAGGTTGGCGACACTGCTTTTTAGATTTTAGACCATGTTTATCATTGTTTATAACCTGCATCTAAATAACCTTCTATTTGAGTTAATTTCCAATTCTAATTTGTTTTTAATATTGAATCTCTTATATCTGCTATTAAAAGTGCTAATAATTATTGTTATTTATTAAAATAATAAATAAAAACTGTGCAATGGACAAAAATGTGTATTTTCTTCCTACTAGAGATAAAATATTGAATGTACCTCATGAGTAAAGTGCCATTATTCCCCTCGGCTTCGCCTCGGGATTTAGGGACCATGGTTCCTTCGGCTTCGCCTCAAGAACAAACTTTTTTGCTCAGGGAATAATGGCTTACTTTCTTTACTCCCTAGGTCCATAAATAAGTATAAATGTTTTAATATATATTTAAAAATGGCAACTACATAGGTAAGCACATGTTATAGACAATATGGATTACAGAAGTTATAACAGTGACTTGTTGGCAAATGAAGTGAGAAACTGCCCATTGACAGTACTCACAATATTACAGACTTTTTTCTTCAAAGGATTTTGGACTAGAGAGATTGGATAGGGCAGGAGTTAGAATATTTGGTACAACCCCAGAATTTAATGCCATATGATCAAGCCCATATGGTTCTACAAATGTATAAAGTGTAACGTACGTAGATATTGAGTTTCAATGTATGGCGTCGGAGTTTTTTGTAAAAAGTTTGAAATGTCTATTACTGTTTTGTAATTTCAGTTTTGTGTGGTGTGCCTACACTATTTTCACAACCCAAATTTTAATATTAAATAATAAAAAATCACTTGGCTGTAAGATTTGTATTAATGCCAAGAATAAATAAATAAATAAAAAATCCCGTCAAGTACTTGCCAGCAAGTTACTAAAAGGGTTTCTTCGGTCATAAGAATTCATAAGTTCATAATTATTATTATTTTTACAAAAATATGTAGAAAAAGTTACACTTTTAAGAAACAAGGTGTGCATAAAATAGTATCCTTTACTATCTTCAGTATGTACTTATTTAATCCTTTTAAGGGAAAAATTTCCGCCATTTTGGAAACACGATATATTTTTGTGATCCAGATTTCAATACCTACATAATGATACCCAACTTCGATTTTTCAAATAACAATCATTTTGGGGCTCTCGAGTAACGGCCCTCTAAAATTAGACTTTTTTATATCAACTCCCGGAAATATCATTGGACCACAGAGATGCATATTTTAGTATTTTTGTCTTATTTTTAGGACTTGTCGTAATAGGGTAGAGTGGGGGGGACATTATTTTTTGCGTTTTGTTTCAATTTTTGGGGGGGTAAAATGGCCGCCATTTTGGAAACGCAATATATAATTGTAATCTACATTTCAATACTTTTGAAATGATACCTAACTTGAAAATTACAAAAAATATAAAATATTGCGATCTATTCGCAATTGATTGCAGAAATTTTGAGTGTTTAAGTCCGCAATAGTTTTTCTGTTTTTGGGCAACAAATTTTAACATGTATACCAAATTTCAAGTCTATATCTTCAGTAAGTCGGGAGATATACTCCAAGATGCGACGGACGGACAGAAGTACAATACAAACAGAAGTGTGATATTCCTTTGTCCTAAAGTACATTGGACTAAACATACCTTTGTCTTAATTTTTATTTAGTCAAAGTCATGTATATTCTAAAAATTCATAGGGGAATAACAATATAAAGAAGTAGCATTTAAAAATAGGACAATTTTGGTACATCTAAAAAATTGTGCAATTTTCAACTTACAAAGGTAATATAATTCTTCTTCATAAGAGAATCATGGATTTATAATTAAAATCATTATTGTGGTAGAAGTTAATCACTTTAAAAAATATATATATAATAATAATAATGATAATGATATTAAGTGATAACACAATGTTATCACGTCTACGGTGTGATGTCTGTCACTTTAATTTTACAAAGTGAAAAAAATAATTTGATTCATTACATGCTGATAATTTCTTATCTCGGTTATTAAAGGTACTTTGAAATGTCTACAAAGATATTTAAAAAAAGCAAAAATTAAATATAACACATATTGAATTGAGATATTTAATGCATGAAATGTTTGCCATTATTAAAATATGATTTAATTCTCTTTTTTTACTTTTCCTCACCTTCTCTGAAGGTGTATAGGAAAAGTATTGTTTTCACCCAAAAAACATTTTCGGGGTTTCAACGGAATTATCCGTTTTGGGTGTTTTTAAGACCTCCTGAGTGGTTTTCAGCATGACGTCTGTATGTATGTGTGGGTGTATGTTATCATCGTAGCGCCCAAGGTATTTAACCTAGAGAGTTGAAACTTGGCAGAAAAATTAGACCTTACCTGTAGTGGTGCCGTCCGGAAAATCATTTTTTTCAGAAAGCCTTAGCAGACCAGTTTGCTAAGTCAGCAAAAATTTTTTGAAAAAATCGAAAATGGTCCTGATCAAGTTGAAATTTGGCACGAATGTACCTCTCTGTATGACAAACAAGCCCACCAAATTTCATTTTGATATTGGCCGCCATTTTGAAGTTATCAATTTTTTGAATTTTGAAACTTTGACAGTTGATAATACTGAAAGTATTAATACGTTTTTAACATATAGCATATCGCTGGAACGGGAAAAAATTAAGGAACAAATATAAAAAAAAAAAACGATGAAATTCCATTAATTAGTTTAAGAGTTATAAGCGAATATAATTATATATTAGTGCGATAATTTTGATGACGTCAAAGTTTGTTTACATCTGTCAAAATTCAAATTCATATCGCCAAAATTAAAATAATTAAATAAAATATATTAAAAAGAATGTTTTTTTATGGTTTTTCTTTTTCTTTTTTTAAATATGTACCCTGTACCCGATTTTTTTATCAGTTTATGTCAGTTTATTTATGGGGAAGCAAACATTTTCTTTCCTTAGCGACCACTAGTAAGTTAAAGCCCCACTTAACTGTCTATTAAGCACTTACAGTTTTTCAACAACGATCAAATGAACAAATGGTGATGTCTTACTGTATAGGCAGTGCTTGATTAGTGACAGTACGCACCGGTACCTCTGACGGAAAATTGTAGGTGAACATGGGAGTTTTCATTTTTACCAAGTTTTTTTATTTTTTACCAAGTGTGAATACACTTTTAAAATGATCAGAAAAGCATTAAAATAACATTTTAAAAAGTCAACATTTTAAAACTTTTGGAGCACAAGGTGACCGTACTGGTAACTCATTTCTTGCAAATCAGGTCAGCTAAATTCGTCTGTGGGACATAGCTTGGCCATAGGCATTTGAAAAAACAAACCGGTGGAGAGCGGCCATGTCCCGCCCTTTTTGGTGGACAATGTGATTTTCACATGATTTTGATCCTGAGTACTAACTTAGTTAGAGGTCGACCAAGAAGTCATGAACACGGGAGAAACGGAAAGCTTAACTTCGTTTAAAATCGGAACTTCCGAGTAGTGCCGAAGTCAGTACAGTCGGGTGCTAACACAATACCCATTTCTAGTTTGTATGACATGCGCAGTTACGTCAAATCTCACGAATAACAACAACAAGAAGGTTTCCAATCTGTTAGGTTTCCTGTTTTGTTTGTTTTTATACAATACGAATTATAGTCACAACTGTCACACAACAATATTGATTTTGTACCATTCACCATGCGATGATGCAAATGCAAAGAACGCTACAAATAATGGGGTTGGAACAAACCTAATATTTATTTTTTTATTATAAAAATGATTGCTCTCCATGACAATTAATCAAAATAATATTAGCGAATTTCTAGTTTGCTTTTCCCCATTATATTTTAAGGAAAACTTATCTTAGAATCTCATTATTTTTATAATTTCTTCCTAATTTTGAATTCGTGTTATTATCCATGTTTTTAAAAATACCAGGAAATTTAATTTACCAAAGAGAAAATTGCCAAAAACAATCCGAGAGAGGTAATAGTACAAATAATAATTCACAAAAAAGTAAGAACTAAAATCCAGAAATAAGGAAAGTAACAAATAAAACAGAAATAAAAAAGCAACAAATCAAACTCAGAAATATAGAGGAAGAAAATAATTAATATAAAAATGCCATTTTTCAAAACTGGTCTTATTTTCAACTTTTTATTTTTTTTTATTTTTGGTTCCTGTATTCTTCACCTTAGTTGTATCTATGTGCAAAATTTAGGGAAGCTTTAAGGACGGTAAGTGGTTCAAAATTGGGGTAATAGGTGTACAATGAAACTTAAAAAGCAAATAAATTTGACACCATTTTTTTTTTTTTTTTTTTTTTTTTTTGGTTCCTGTATTCTTCACCTTAGTTGTATTTATGTGCAAAATTTGGGGAAGATTGAATGACGGTAAGTGGTTCAAAATTGGGGTAATAGGTGTGCGATGAAACTTGAAAAGCCAATAAATTTGACGCCATTTTGTTTTTGTTTTTATTTTTTTGGTTTCTGTATTCTTCACCTTAGTTGTATCTATGTGCAAAATTTGGGGAAGATTGAATCACGGGAAGTGGTTCAAAATTGGGGAAACGGAAGTGTGCGATGAAACTTACAAAGCAAAGTAATATAAGACCAGTAAAAATAGATTAAGATAGAAGAAAATTTATTTAGATTTAAAGAATATTATTGTCAATAATCAATAAATAATAATATAAAGATATTATCGTATATTATTGTGATTTCTTATCAGGTACAGTGTTGCCTGTTGCAAAAAATATAGAAGTTATCAAAAATAAAATTATTAATAACAAAAGAACAACACTGTATTTTTTGACAGTGGTCTATTTTAATAAAAACTGACTGTACATGTCAACACTAGCGCACTCCTCACATTTCCATGACTTCTTGGTCGACCTCTAGTAGACCAAAAATCAAGTTGATGATAGTCCATCACTTAATAGGTTAGTTAGTCAAATATTAATTTAAATCTAAGAGGTAACCTTTTGTTGAAATGTCTATTGCCAAGCTATGTCCCGCAGATGAACTTAGCCGACCACATTTTCTTAAAAGGCACCAAAACATTTACTTATACACAAAATTCCAGCTTGATGTTAGTCAGACACTTTTTTGCACGCTATCTCCTGGACTATAAGTAACTATTCAAATTAATTAAGTGTTTTCAACATATTTTAAATATTCCAGACTGAAAACGGTGTTCAGCTTGAACACATCCAGTGATCTTTAGACACAACAAGTAAACACGGTACTGAGTTGTCCAGTTTATAACTCGGTTAGTTAAATCAATTGATATTTACCTGAACGGATGATTGACAGCGATATTGACGGAGGATAATTGGTCCCATTTAGATTTTGAGATGTGTTCATTAGAGCCGGCTAATCTCTCCAGAGTTTCATCGTGGAAAAGAATGATTTCATTATCCGCTGTAATTGAGATATCAAACTCAACTGCGTAACATCCAGCTTTGTGACACTGAAACAATAAGTCAATACAATTTAACAAGGAACATTGACTATTTAGTAGAGGGTAGTAGATTGAATATTTTAGTAGGCATTTTTTGTCAATAAAAAAAAAAATTTCATTTAATAAGTAAAGGCGCATTTAGACAGTCTAATATCGTAGCTTCATGAGATTGAAACATGACTGAATCAATAAAATTGAAATGCGGAAACACCAATTCAATGAAATAGCTCACTGCTATTGCCGACGGAAAAGAAGTTGAACTAGTTCAACTTTTGAAGCAATCTGATTGAATGGCTCTGTGGAAACATCAAATTGAACTGGGTATAGCTCATTCAGTATGATAGATTTTTGATGGAATGGGAAGTTTCAAATGCATAAGTTATGTTTATGATTGTAGCTTTTTTCCCCCTGGCGATTCAATTTAATTGCTTCATCTATACAGTACAGAGGCTTTCAATGATATTGAAAGTGTGTTTTTCTATCTCATGGAGCAATGGTAGAAATTGTACTGTCTAAATGCACCTTAAGCAGTAGAATAACCTACTCAAAACAACTTTTTACTTCCATGAAAATGGAAGTATGGTGATACCCTCCAAAATGTGATTCGGAGATCTCAGTGAAGGAGGGGTCTTACGAACCCAGTGATATCATTAAAATCCGTTTCATATACATGCATATATGTATGTGTGTACATACGTTTGTATTGTTGTTTGGAACTTTAAACCTATATAACATCGCTTCAAGACATTGTATTGAGATGCGGTTTGCGGCATTTTTTAGAACTTTTGTCGGAAAAACTAATGGCACAAACCCGAACATCGTAACCCATGGCATTTCGGAGCTACAGTCACTTAAGCACAAAATCGGTCTGTCGACGATAACTTCAGTAGACTTTATTTGATTTCAATTTCCTTTGGGGTATATATGTGTCCTATATGGTAGATTGTACCAATACTTTTTGAGCACAATCGGACAAGCGGTTTGTGAGATATTGGCATTTTAGTGTTTTTTATAAAAAAAATTCTTCGGGTAATTGTGTTCAGCTGATCATATCCGAATTCTTGCGTTAATATACGCAGCTTGTAGACTACTTTTGAATGAATATTAGCATGATTACCAAATATCCAGTATAAGCACCAAAAAATGAAACATAAAAATATCATCATTGAAAATTTGGTCAGTATCTATGTACCTATATTAGCTGTTTGTACGATGTAGTTTATACTGAATTCTCTCTTGCTCACGTATTGACACCACAACATTTCATGGAAGTCATAGGTTTGTTCCAAGAGCCAGCGTGGCCGTGCGGGTTAAACCACATCTGCTCGGCCATCACTGAATCTTGAGTGGAACGAGACGGGGTTCGATTCCTCGCCGTGACACTCTGATTTATATGGCTCACTATTGATCACATCATACTCGCTTCGGCGGTACAAATGTACATATGTATGATGTGTGAAGTGGCTGGAACTCTCTACCGCGGGGCGTAAAAAAGGCCTAAGTGATGGCCTAATTGCAAGGTTCGAACAAGTGGTTCGTCCTACCCGTTCTAGTAGGAAGTACTAGACTACTACTACTACTACTAGGTTTGATCCAACCACACTTCAAACTGGTTTGGAACTGTCCGACGCATGCGTATCGGACCACATTTGAACATTTTTTGCTAATACACATGCATCGTACAGTTTTAAACTAGTTTGAGGTGTGGTTTGGAACAAACCTAATGTGTGGGATTTCCACACCGGTATGTTTTAATGAAACATCTAATCATTTTCCAGGTAAAAACTCAGTGCAGCGTTGTTATAATATATTATAAAAACATTAAATATTTATATATTATAAAACCAATAGTCTGCCAATAAGACTGGCACATAGCTTCATCACGTCCCATCACAAACTATAATCATGTTTTGATTTTACATTATTGTAGAATTAATTTTATTTTGACCCCCCCCCCCCCTTTTTTTTTAAAAAAAAAATCCTTCTTCGCATCCTATCATGTACTTTATTGATTATAAACCTTTATAGTCGAGGAGATAGCGTGCAAAAAAGTGTCTGACTAACATCAAAAGCTAGAATTTTGTGTATAAGTAAATGTTTTAGCGCCTTTTAAGAATATATGGTGAGGCTAAGTTCGTCTGCAAGACATAGCTTGGCAGTAGGCATTAGAAAAAAAACAATTCGGTGGAGAGCGGCCATGTCCTGCCCTTTTTGGTGGACAATGTGATTTTAATGATCCTGATTACAAACTTTGTTAGTAGACCAATAATCAAGTTGATGGTAGATTGTCACTTAATAGGTTAGTCAGTCAAATATTACTCCAAATCAAAGTGTTCCCCTATCAAGGGACAAACTACCATCAACTTGAATTTTGGTCTACTAATTAAGTTCGTACTCATAGTCAGGGCTCGATTTGAGGCGGAACGGCGTTCCGGGACCTCTCTCTCTCTCTGATAAATAAATAAAAAATTATCGGCACTAAAATTTGCACTTAGAGTGTGGGTTTATGTCTAAAACTGCTTAAAATGCTGTTTTAGAACGTTTATTTTTCAAATTTTTCCCGGGGGAGGACCCCGGACCCCCCTTCTATGGGGGGAGGGGAAAGGGTAGGTTGTAGTTCCGACACCTTAATTTCTAGAAATCAAGCACTGCTCATAGTCATCAAAATCACATTTTCCACCATAAAGGTCGAGACATGGCCACTCTCCACCGGTTTGTTTTTTTCAAATGCCTATTGCCAAGCTATATCCTGCAGATGAACTTAGCCGACCACATATTCTTAAAAGGCACCAAAACATTTACTTGTACGCAAATTTTAGCTTGATGTTAGTCAAACTTTTTTGCATGCTACCTTCTGGACTATTACAAGCTATTATTGTTTAATTTATTTAATTTTTTCCTGTTTTTTTTTATGTCATAATGGTTTTGACTTTTTACATGAATTAAAAGATCAATTAAGCAAAATTAAATTGAAATTAAACTGGAGCTCTCTAGCTTAAATATTTACATTTCATACATCCACAATACGTCCTAAAACTGACTCTAATGGATGTGATATGGGACGTTCACATGATGTTGAAGGTGGACCATAGATTAACTTTCTACTACCCATAGGGTAAATATCGGCAATAGCGCACCCCTTCTCACTCCAACGTATTTTTTGACAAAGGGATATCAACTTTCCTATGAACAAATCATACATATATAATTATTATATACATATATTATTATATGCGAATGGAAGGGATGAATTGATATATCGAAGCCAACTGTACGACTTCGAAAGACATCGATTACACGGAAGGGGTGGGCTATTGCCGAGTTCAGCCGGAAAGCATAACATTTCCTAAGATTAGAAGGAAAGCAGAACATTTCCTAAGGTTAGAAGTAAATAATCATTGTATATTTCTTTATCATCTGAGTGAATGTTTTTGAACTTGCAGACTTAGATCTCACTGACGTTACTTTGAAAACAAAAACGTATGTATTTTGATAATTGCGAGTACTCCTGGCATTTACTAGAAAGGTTTGTATGCAAAGTGTAACCATATCGAACGTTTTTAAGATAATATACTCACGGTATCCAGAGCCAATAAACTATTTTCAGGAGCATCCAATCCGGCGAACCGATGAGCCACTACTTTCATTTTGAATTCGTTCTGATTATTTTGCGTTTCATCTAAATCGTTGTTGACGTCGTCGAAAAAATCAGCTCCTAAAATTTCCTTAACTAGAATCGGATCGCCGGGTGGCAATGAATTGATAACGATCACGTAATAAAAGCCCAAAGTTAAAAATATGATTGGTAAAAAGGTCCAATAAGACGAGCTTAGATAAGAAGCGAAAGAAAAACAGCAACATATCACAACAACCGTTTGTAAACATGTTTTCAAAATAAATCTATCTTCGTAAAACTTAAGGAAGTTTAAAGTAGGCATTATTAAATTTTAAAATTAAGTTTATTATAAATTATAATACAAGAAAAGCGAAAAGATACACGGTATTAAATTTAGGATTTTAAAATAAAGAGATCGTCCCGAATTTGACACAATTACTCCTCTTGCAACTTGAAAATACTAACTCATGAATACTGAACTCTATTGAACTGAACAATTCTTTTTATCAACAAAAATCCCTCCCAACAACTCGACCTTTTAATCCTATCGATCTATCGCTACATATAAAATATCGATAGATTTTCATTTCAATAAATATATTAACGATTAAATTAATAAAAATACAAAATATCAGTCTATTTCCATTCATTACTACAAATTTTAATTATTAATTATATTGTAATTAAAAACTATATAAAATATATCGTATTTTTTCAAAATGAAGACGAAGAAGAAGAATGTTTTTGTGTTCACAATTCTTGTATTTTTTTTTTAAATAAAATTACAATGCATAAAAGATTAATATACATCTCTTCTAAATTAGTTTTATAAAAATTATTTATTATTTAAAAAATTCAAATTTATTTTAAATAATTACTTAATTAGAATTAAAAAAAATTAAATAGATTTAAACTGGTCTTTTAAAAAATTGTTTGTTTTAAATCAAATTTAGTCCTGTCTAGTAGTTGTATTATCGGCCGCCAGTTTTAGTTCAAATTTATATATAAATTGAACAATATAATGTGTAAAATTGTATTATAAATTAATGATTTTATTTTAAATATATAAATTAAATTATGTACAATTATTTTCTTTAAAATTCAACATTTTATACGTCCTGCTTAGTTATTTAAAAATTAGTGGTTTTTTTATAAAAATAGAAAGATAAAGAAGAAAAGGAAGAATCAGATTTTTGAAAAAGGCAGATTTGTTTTCGGTTAATCGGTTATCCTGTATCATGGATTCTTTTGCTTAAAGTGATTTATTCCTAGTTGTTTTAATGCTTTTAATACGTAACTATTTTTAGTTTAATTATCTTTTTTAAATAATGGATTTTACGCCTACGCCGAATCAAGAGCGAACTCTTAAGCTCATAGATGAGTTCGAGTCTGGTTCGAAAGCAAGCGATGTACGTCTTAAAACGACGGCTAGAATCAGCGGCGCTTTTCCTTTGCCGTCTGAATTTATGAGTGCAAATCCTATGACACCTCTTATGTTCCATAAGAGACCTTTCGACGATACCATTCTAAATCAGAACGACTCTTTGTTGAAGAGACGAAGGACGGAAACTAGACGTACAATCGGCGATTGTAGCGATGGTCTTGACGATTCCATCACTTTAGGTAAATTTAACACAATTTTTTTGTAAAACTGAAGAATATGAGGCGATTTATAGGACAAAAAGTTGGGGGTCCTCACTCCTACGTATTTTATTTTTAACAAAGCCATATCAACTCTCCTCATATGAAAATCATACGTATTTTGTCAAATGTAGGTATAATTCATGCAAATGCGCTATTTGACAAAAGGATATAATCTCTCAAGGGTATTGATAGATCAAGCAAAATTTTACCGCCAAGCGATTCTCGACCGTATCGTCTCCTTCAGTTTAGCCATATTTTGATTTAAGTATCAATGGATCCATTGCTAAGATTTATAGGTACTTCTCTTACAATTAGTGTTTATCAGACAGCTCAGATCGACCAACCTTTGTGAGGGGAAAAAAAAAAGCCTCTAGGCCTGTAAGAGGCACTCCATTAGTAACATTTTTGTTTTCCTAGTCGGCCCTACCTTCTAGACTTCAAAATCTTGGTACTTTTTTACTTTATTACCTACCCTAAGGTGGGTAACAAAGTAAATTAGGTCGGATGAGGCAAGATTTTACTTGGTTACCCACCGTTTGTTTATATTACCTATTGTGTTTGACATTTTTTTCAAATTAATTGACAATCTTAACTAGGGAATGTTCAAATATTCCTTTGGGACACAGGAATATCACACTTCTGTGAGTAAAAATGACAATATCCGTTAGTGTAACTATCTAGCTAGTAAGGCAAAGTAACCTTTAACCCTAGAGAGGTACTGCTTCGTAATTTTTACGAAGGGTTGTAATTTTCTGTGAATTACAGAAGTCAAAGAATGTGGAGGGGGTTGAGACCTTATCTATGCCTTCACTGGAATGTTTTCAGTATATCGGTAGACCTTCACGTGTCAGTGAATCATCGTTTGTCAGCTACATCTGTTTTTCCAAAAGTCACTTCGTCGGATTTACGTAGATGTACCGTTACACGTAAAATATTATTAGTAATTTTTACGTATCATTGCTGGTGTATCCTTTATAGATATATTTAAGACTGTCGTTAATTTGTTTTTTAAGTTGTATTTTTATTTTCATTATCAAAATAAGTGACAAAAAGGTCAGTGATGTCGAGAAAATGTTTAATATTATGAGGGAAATGTCTGACGTCGAATATAATGATGAAGATGATGACCATTTTGATTTTTGTCGTGATAGTGATTCAGACTTACCAGACGATATTGTGTCTTCTGATAAAGACATTGATGACCCTGATTTTGATCCATTTATAGAAATAGTTGCTGGAAAGATGGTGCAAAACACCATAGATGTTTCAGAGGCCCAATTAAACTTAATACTTTATACTTAATACATTTTATTAATATTATACGAATACTAGTAATCCTCTCTCTAGCAGCATTAAAATATTTTCATATATGCTCAAAATAGATGGCGATAAATATACAAAGGTAACGAACATCAAATTATTGTTAAGTGAATAGGCTGAGTGTTTTTTTTTTTTATTTATATATACTTAGGCACCAGCTATACATTTGTTTAATACTGTGATTATAGTCGTATTAAAGGCCTTTATTTATATTTTAACACCAATGCTGAAAATTATATATATGTATTAACAAAATTATCAAAAGAAAATTGTGATGAAGAATAACTTCGTAAAAATTACAAAGCAGTACCTATAACGTACTAATAAGCGGCAGTACCACTCTAGTGTTAAACAAATGAATAGTTCACTTGGATTTAATAATAAATAAAAAATAAATAAATACATTTGGGTGGGTAACAAAGTAAAAGAGTGCCAAAATCTCAATCTCTCATCATTTTAAACATTGAAGAAAACCTAATAGATAGGGAACTTTCCTGTTGACATGTGTGACAATTGTCATTACTCTGCATGTCTTACAAACCAGATTTTTGTTTTGGCTGAGGATCATTTGGACGCTCAATAAATGATCTGTACGTAGGTTGGAACAGTTTAGAGGATGATATGAAACACAGTCTCAAGTTGCGTTGAAACTGATTCCATCCATTATGCATGCCTGAGACAATCCTACAGACACTTCCCTGACTGGAACAAATCGACTTGTAATACCGTTCTTTAGAAGTTGGTTCAATTAAAGAAATAAAAGCCTCACTTTTGCAATACTTCGATCCCTCCTTAGATCATTCACAAATCTAATACCGTTTCCATTCTCGGAGAACACTGTTTTGAGTAGATTGTACTGCAATTTCAATGAGAGAAGGTTAGTTTCAATTCACTTGATTTACAGCTAGAAAGAAAGCATTAATTTTCGAGATTAATGCTTTCTGAAAGTAGGTTTTGTTTTTGGACTTGTAGACAGTAATCGAATGAAGGGGTTTTTTTTTGGAATAAAAGTCCGATGATGGTTGTGGTTAAAAAATTATGTTTTATTCAAAGCTTTCGCCTAGGGAGCCTAAGCTTCATAAGTGATCTACAAAAGAAAGTGAAATAGGAATGAGGACAAAGGCAATTTACAGAGAATTATAATATGTGAAACAATTGTGAGCACAGATTTATATATGGTGAGCCAATGAAAGGTAACTGGATAAGGTGGATTAATGCTTTCTATTGATTTTTTTTTTTTAATGGAGTTTAAACATCTATGAATCATAAACAAACAAATTTCAATATTTGGACTTTAAGGAACTATTGTTGTTTTTTTCTAATACTGCTCAATTTACATTTATGTAAAAATGTTATTTCAACATAAATTTCGTAACCTCAGATAATGCAATAAGATGTAATCAAAATAATTGTATTGTTGTTCTGTTTCAGCCTCGCCGTGGGAAACACGTAAGATGAAAGGTGATCTGATTCAGGCGAAAGCGGAAATATCATCGTTAGAAGCTCAATACAACAAATTACTCTCTCTGAGGAAAGAAGACTTAATCCTCTACGAACAGGATAAAAAATTACTTAAACAGACCATCGACAATAATAAGCAATCAGTCAGTATCAACATAATTATCAGTATTCTATTTTTATTCTTAGACAGTTTTCTTCTTCTTCTTCTTCTTGGTTCTTCATAGGGGAAGCTGGGAGACGCTAATGAAGTGGGTGGTACGGCGTAGGTCCTCCAACGAGCCATAGAGCTTGGTCAGGCCAGGTGTCCTCTCTGCTGTGAAAGAAGCGGACAGTCCTGGAGCATGTGGTCCACTGTCTGCGGAGTTTCCCCGTCGCACCCACATAATCCATTGTCGCCCACTTTAAATTTTTTGAATAAGTGATCTTTAAGTTTACAGTGACCTGTTCTTAGCCTAAAGATGACTACTTGATCACTTCTGCCCAGTAAGTAATATGGATCATTTTTTTTATGATCTGTGTGCCTAGTCTTCCAGCGCTCTCTTATCTTCCCCCTGACCTGTGTTTTAAACTCTTTATAAGTTACAGGCAGGTTTGGTTGGTCGAGCTCGCTTCCTTGTTTAGCCAGTCGATCCGCTACCTCATTTCCTTTTATATTGCAATGTCCTGGGATCCATTGCAGTGTTACTTTACTTGACTCCTTCTTCAGTTCATTTAGGGCTTGATGGAGCTTTTCTGAAAGGAAGTGTTTCGGATTTTGGAGGTAGTTTAAGACTGATTTGGCATCTTTTAAAAACATTATATTTTGTCCACGTGCCGGGTCCAGCCGTTGTAGAGTAAATGTAGCTTCCTCTAATGCTACATATTCGGCTAAGTAATTTGATGAGTTCTGCCCAGTTGCGAGGCTCTGCTCGTATGTTTCTCCATTTGGAAAATTGACAAAGAAGCCCCCTCCACCATTTTTACAAGCTTCTTGTGCAGAACTTTAGACAGTTTTGAATTTAATCAAAATTTGATTGAATTTTTCAATTTTTTATTTTTTTTATTTTTCAAAGAATAATATACTTTACTTTACTTTCGCTGGCTCTACAGTCCTGGGTGGACCCTGGCCTCTCGAACAATTTCCTGCCATCTGTCTCTTTCCTGGGCAGCAGTTCACCAGTTCCAAACATCAAGAGTCTGCAGGTCCCTTTCAGCATCGTTTAACCATCTACTTCTAGGTCTTCCTCTTCTTCTTCCTCTATCCTGGCATCCAGTATTTTTTTTAACACTCCTTGTGTTATCCGCTCGTGCAGCGTGTCCTAGCCACCTCAGTCGCATGCCTTTAATACAGGGTGGAGCGTGGCAGACGTATATATTTGAAGAGGGGATTGCTCCCTTCCTATTGGTCCTAGTCGGTTGAGAATAGGGTCGTTTGAAAGAGGGGGACGGGAAGTTTATGTTCCACGTTTCAGCAGGACGGGGCCACAGCCCACACAGCAAGGGCTTGCGTAAACTTTTTGCAAGACAGATTACCCGGGCGTCTCATCTCTTTAAGAAGCAATTTAAACTGGCCATCAAGATCGCCTGATTTGGCTCCTTGTGATTTTTTCTGTGGGGATACCTTAAATCCTTGGTGTACAGCGATCGTCCCAGAACCCTGGAAGCCCTCAAGAACAACATTTGAGCCAAAATTGCCGAAATTCCTGTGGAAATGCTCGAAAGAGTGCACTAAAACTTCGAAAAAAGGCTTAATCAGTGTTTGGAGTGTGAGGGGAACCACTTATCCGATACTTTGTTTAAATCTGGGTAAATTTAAATTTCCCATGTTATTAAATCAGGAAAAAAAATTATTTTGTAACATTCTGTTTTATTACATTTTCAAATTCATACGTCTGCCGCGCTCCACCCTGTACATTTTACTATATCTTCTTGATTTAAAAATTCATCAATTTATCTGTTAGAGCTAATTCTCCATCCCTGAATCTCTCTTATTGGACCTAAAATTCTCCTCATAATTCTTCTCTCAAACACTCTTAGCTTTTTAACTTCATTGACCAGCAACACCCACGATTCCGCGCCGTAACAAACTACTGGTCTGATGAGAGTTTTGTATAGAAGAAGTTTTGATGTTAGTGAGAGATCACGGGATTTAAAAAGCTTTATGTTAGCATAGTATGTGCGACTTCCGGACAATAGTCTTCTGTTTATTTCACTCTGGTTTTTATTTTCTTCATTTAGTTCTGCTCCTAAGTATATAAAGCTTCCGACTCCTTTGAAGTTGTAGTCACCTATGGCAATATTTTGTAGGGGGCGGTTCCTACCCTGTCGGGAGAGTTGCATATATTTGGTTTTGTCTTCATTTATTTTTAGTCCAACTTTTTTGGCAGCACTTTCAATGGTGGTGAAAACCTCTCTTAGCCGGTTCATATCTCTTGCTAATATCGCAATATCATCGGTGTAGGCGCATATTTGCCATGTCTTGTAGGAAATGTTGCCTTTATTATCTATTCTATTAATTACATGGTGTAATACTAGGTTAAATAGAGCAGCTGATAAACCATCTCCCTGCCTGACACCAGAATGAATTTTAAAGGTTTCACCTACTTTATTTCCAATAACAACTTTAGCTTTAGCTTTACTCATCGTCATGTTCACCAGCCTGATAATTTTTTATGGTAAACCTTGCGAATGTAAAATTTTAATCATTTGACCTCTTTTTTTTGGGAGGGTGGTGGAATGCATTTACGCATTAGCCTGTACACGTGAGCTGTGTTCAGAGTGTCGGACTCCCCATCTAATGGAACTACCGACTAAACCACCCCCCTTGTCTCTTAGAGCCATAGCCCGGGACCGTTTCGCACATTACTTCAGGCTAGGCTCTATATCTTGCACCCTTATGGGCTCACTTCTCTTTTTTTAACTGACCAACTCTGTTGGTCCAGATCGGTCTTCTTAGTCCGAAGGACTTTTTTTTACATAGCTCACCCACATGGTCCCAGGAGCTTACACTCTCCAGCATTTTTTCTACCACTGTATCTGGGGTAAAATCTCCAATTTCTGCGGTTAGAGCCATTCTATGCTGTGTCCATCTGTGACAGGCAAAGAAGGTGTGTTCCGCATTATCGAACATCTCCGAGTAGTATAGACAGCTG
This sequence comes from Gerris lacustris, assembly GCA_951217055.1. Taxonomy (NCBI): domain Eukaryota; kingdom Metazoa; phylum Arthropoda; class Insecta; order Hemiptera; family Gerridae; genus Gerris; species Gerris lacustris. Next base: position 3,089,130 of record OX578286.1, on the reverse strand, counting down.
GCCAGAGGTACCTTCCCCATCTTTTCAATGTACGATCTAAAGTATCCTTGTCCACTAAGGAACTGGGTAAGGTAATAGTCGACCTCACCATGGCTCCGGTCTACCCAATGATTCAGGTTCCTTATGAGCTTTGCTGTCCAGCGCCCTCTTGTCTCTGCTTCCCACTTCTGTTGCCACCGCTCCATGGTAAGGGCCCTTGTTTCCTGAGACGCAGCTTCTTTTCCTACCTCGGTTTTCCTTTAGGAACATCGCTTTTCGTTCTTTAGCCAGGAGATCGATAGGGATAACTCCGGCGATGACTACTACCGCTGGCTCGGAGACAGTGCGATACGTGGATGCGACTCTCAGTGCACTTTGTCTTTGTACTCGGGCTAGTCTTTTTCTGTGGCACTCCTTATCTAGGGCGTCTGCCCACACTTCAGCCCCGTAGAGGAGTATGGACTGGACAGCGGTCATCAGTAGACGTCGCTTACTAGCACTTGGGCCTCCGACATTGGTCATTAGCCTGCTCAGCACTCTAACTCCTGTTAATGCCTTGTCTGCTGCCCGCTTTATATGTTCGTGAAGCTCATCCAGATATTTTACTGCCGGTTTGGTTTCTATAATGACATCCCCTATTCTTGCTGGGAAGATAGTGGGGATCCTTTTTTTTGTTATTAGGAGAACCTTGGTTTTGTGCAGGGCCAGAGAGAGACCGTGCTCTTTCATCCATCTAGTGATGGTCCTTATCATCTGGTTTAGCTTGATTTCTGCCAGTTCTACGTCCCGTGCAGTGATAAGAGCGGCTATGTCATCGGCATAAGCGATTAGGTGTGTCTTCAATTTTAATCATTTGACCTCTATCTACACTGTCAAAAGCCTGTTTAAAGTCAATAAATAAAAGTTAGTAAATCCTTATCATATTCATAAATCAAAGAATAATATACTGAAGTATAAATGATAAATAATAAATGCAGTTAAAGAAGAGAAAACTTCAAAGTATTGTTAAACCCTCATAGACGCACCAGTACTATCAAGAACTGTCTGCCCAGGACTTGAGACCTAGCATTCAGGGTTTAAATACAGTGCAATCTTAGTTTACCAATTTAATCCCTTTTCTGTAAAACTGTTAGAAAACCAAAGTGTTTGTGAAATTAATTTTATCGGTTTAAGACCTTAAGAAAGTGGCCCTTTATTTTCTATGCGCTCAAACTTCAATTAGTTGGGATACATCTTACTCTCCGTACCGTCATAATCTCATTAGCTTTGGGTTCTAATAATGGGACTTCTCCATACAATTCTACAAGATCTTCTTCGGCTTTTCCACTGACAATTTTCTTCCGCAGTTCTAAATATTCTTGTCAATATTTTTTGCTCAAAACTATCCAGCTTGCTACACACCTCGTAAGAGTGATGTCCATGTTTTGCTTCCAGGTTTGCAACTTTTCTGATTATTATCTTGTAGAGCCTTAGCTTTGTTGTTCTTGAGAGGTTTTATTGTGCTTTGGGAATTTACTCTGGGTGAAATAGCTTCCTTTTTGAGCATTGATCCTAGTTATTTGAATTCTCAAATGAGGAGCGTTAAATCTATCTTAGCACTCCCTGTATCTTCTTGAACTAACTCTTATACTTCTTCAACTTGTATTCATGCTCTTCTGGTTCTTTGACTTGGCACCATCAACTCAAGTCTTATTTCCATTTTAGCTTGACTTTGGACTAAGCAGTCACTGTTTCATAATAGTTGGTGAAATTCATAGTTTCATTTTTCCCTGTAACCACTCATATCTCTTTCTGGGGAATAAGGATAGGGGAGCTCTGTACCCTTTACCAGGCAAACACCACCTCTAATTATTTCTAACCACCTTTAACCACCTCTAACCACTTCCAACCACCTCTAGCCACCTCCAACCACCTCTAACCATCTCTAACCGCCTCTAACCACCAGGTACAAATACCATCCTGGTATTTAAACTCAGCTTAGTTCTTGGCTTCTTTTACAATACCCAGGACTTAGTGATGCCGCCACTATGATGGCCTTCCTCCACTTCTATGAAGCATTCCACTAAGGTTTTCCGAGCTGTAAAGATTAGATTACACTGTTATGTAAACTAGGAATTGTGAATGACCTGTAACAACTATAACTTATTAATGGATTTTTTTTTTTTTTTTTTTTTTTTTTTTTTTTTTTTTTTTTTGACAGATTTGTGATTTCGAAGCGAAATTGAAGAAGATGAGAAAGAAGGAGCAGGAATTAAAAGAGGAATTGGAGAGAAAGAATAAAGAGAAGCTGGTTGATATTAATGGATTATCTGACAAGAATACCTCGCTACTCGAGGAGAATCTCAACCTTAAATCTAGGATCTCTGAGGTAACAACTTCATTTTACACTTTTAAAGGTAAATAAGGGATCAGTGTATCTGAGAGTATCTCTGAAGCTCAGTCCACACTGGGATTCAATTTTGTGCATCTTTTTTGCGAGGTAGAATCACAACAGCGGTGATTCTACCTCGCAACAAATGTGCATCATTGAGTCCCAGTGTGGACTAAGCTTAGTCCACACCGGGACTCAATGATGCATCTTTGTTGCAAGGCTGAATCACAACAGCGGTGATTCTACCTCGCAACAAATGTGCATCATTGAGTCCCAGTGTGGACTAAGCTTAGTCCATGCGTGTAGTGCATCATTGAGTCCCAGTGTGGACTAAGCTTAGTCCACACCGGGACTCAATGATGCATCTTTGTTGTGAGGCTGAATCACAACAGCGGTGATTCATCATCACTTCATTCCACTCCACTACAAATGGAATTTAAAAAGTTGAAATTAATACCTTTTATGGTGTTGTTGATAGTGGGTCATTAGGGATGTATAAAAAAAACTCTCCTATCTCATTTTGTTTGCTATATTTCGACCCATTCTTGAGTCGTTATCAAGCATCTATAACAGAAACCACCACAACAATAACAACCTTTTTATTCCTCTGAGTAGCCTCTACAACTACTATTTTATTAATAATGATATTAAATTGGAAAACATTTTGGAAGATTACAATTCTTACCATTTACATTTGCTAAGATGTAAACATTTGTTTTGACATTTTTTAAAGAGCTATTTGCACTTAAGTCTCCTAATAATATCAATACTGAGAAGGACCATACCCAAGTCCAAACCTAAATGTAAACTAATGTAAATTAACTAATGAAAAACTAATGTAAATTAATGTAAACTAAGTGTGAGTGGGGTATATTTATCTGTATTTGATGGAGTTGCCGAGACTGGCTGGATTTCTTTTAGAGTGAAGTAGAATGACTGTACGAGGAGAACTTGACCCATTCAACGTGTCTTTCAATTCAGGAATGTACCTCTGTGTGTAGATTTAAATAATACTAAATGAGAATAAACAATTTAAAAGTGAATCTTTTAAAAAAGTTTGTTATTAGGATCCTCTATGGATACAAACGTCAGCTGGCCTGGCGGACCCTTATAAGAGATAAAACTCGTGACGTATGTCAGTAAGAGTCAACATTTTATCGTCTATATGGTTTAATTTAGGTTTGTTTCAACCCCCCTATTTGCAGGGATGTGTGATGGACTTTAGGTGTGAAAAATTACAATTAAATCAATTTAATTAGATGTTTCGACCCTTATTTACAAGGTCATCCTCAGTAAACGATTCCCGAACGATATGGTTTGTTCCAACCCCCCTATTTGTATTGTCTCGCGGATCGTTCGGGAATAGTTTAGTACAGGTTTTATACACATGTGCTAACATTGTACTGCAATAAAAAAATATCAGGTTGGAACGGGTTTAAGACTATAAGTTGCACCTTATTAAAAAACATTCAAGGAAACCTAACAGTTAGGTGACCTTCCTGTTGACATGTGTGATGATTGGCATAACTGTGCATGTCATACAAACCAGTACATGGTATTGTCGGAGGATCGTTTGGACTGTACAGTGAACAGTTCGGAAACAATCCGTGCGCAGGTTGGAACAGTTTGGAGGACGGTACAAAACACTGTCACAAGTCAGCTTGGAACGGCTTTTATCCCTTGCGCATGCCTGTGGCGATCCCGCTGATGGTACACTGCTTGGCTGGAACAAACCTTTTAATAGTAGATATTGTTATTGTTTTAGATGGAGTTGAAATCAGGAGAAATCACACGGGATTTGAACTCTACGAAGACTGAACTGACGTCGGCTCTTGAAGAGCTCAAAATGACTCGAGAACAAGTTACCAAGCTTCAGACTCATTTAACTCAACTCAAAGTAGCGTCGAGGCAGCACGAACTTGATAAGGCATCCCTCATTATCGCACAGAGAAAAATTACTGTAAATATACTTCTGTTTTTATCTATTTATATTTATAAAACGTATAATTAAGTTGAGGAATCAAAGTGTTAAATACTAGACTCACATTATTAGAGTGGTAACTTAATGTTTTAATAATTGTAACTGATAATTTCTTAATTTATATAAAAAAAAAGTAGCTAGGTTTACAGGCCTGAAGATGTTCCTTTAAGGATCAAAATCTAGCCAATTTCATGAAGTAGTTCTACACTTTTATTTCACCCCTCACTGAGCCAACACATTCAACATAAGTATTTACAGGGGACCACATCCTAATAAATATAATTACAGTAGAACCTCGATAATTCAGACCTCTAAAATCCGGAGCCTCGAAAATCCGGACTGCCTATTTTTTTTTTTTTTTTTTTTTATTCCGGGGGGCTTTTACACCCGAAGACTCAGGCCACTTAGGTGGGCCCATCGAACAAAGCCTGGTTAGGGACCGAAATCTTCACACTTTTGTGAAGATGTGGTCGGTAACCATGACTCCCCTCCTGGTTGTATTACAACCAGGAGTGTCATCATCATGGTTTCCAGGAGCTTCCTATTTATTTAAACAATGCTGGGTTGACATTGAGCGGGGGGCCCAGTCCGGGAATCGAACCCAGAGCTGTGGTCAGAAGTGTTTACCCATCTATCTACTGACCATGCTCGAGGCTGCTTAACTTGCGTTATCAAACAGCAAGCGCGCTAGCCTCTTAGCCACCCAGGCCCCCGCCTATTAAGAAATTTAAAAATTTAAAGGTGAAAGTGGGACATCTCTTGCAAAAAAGTATGGTGTGGGGTCATATAAAACGAAAACGAGATGGCATACTGCAATACGCGTCAAAGCTAGATTCTGAAGAGGGGTAAAAAAAAACGGAAAATGTTACTTTAGAAGATGCGATGTACATATGGTTTACCCAAAGAAGAAGCTTAGGCGCACCTTTATCAGGTCCTCTCGTATGCAAAAAAGTTGTTTTTCAGCATATTCGAAAATTCGGACAGTGTCTGGTTCCAATTAGTCCGAATTATCGAGGTTCCACTGTATATAATTTGATTTATTTTTTTTTTTTTATTTTTTTATTTAGGAACTAGAGAATGATGCTGAGAACTACAGTGAAACAGCAGCCATGCTGAAAGAGCAGCAAAGTAAGCTGATCAGAATGTCTGAACTGGAGAGACAACTGTCACTGCTCAAAGCTGAAAACCTTAATTTAAGGTATTATTACCTATTTTAGCGAATTTTCATAGAAAATTGAGCTATTGCAATGGCTTCAAAATTTTTGTAATGCGAATTTTTGAAAATTTTCTCCATGGAAATCCGTTTTAGACCATTCTGAATTGATTCCTAAAATTTAACACTTTTCTTTATGTATAATATGTAAGTGTCACTCCAGACGATATCCCCCCTTAGGATGCACTTAAAAATTTCAAACAAATTTTAAAATGTCAATATATATATATAAACACTTTATTTACAAAATATAAACAAGTGAGGTTGGCCTTATATTAAGGTTTGCTTTCACACACAGCGTACTTATCAATCTAATGACATTTTAAATTAATAATAGCTAAATTATAAATCATAAAGTTTAAAGTAAAGTCTAAGGTAATACACTAATAGTACATACAGAGTAGCACTGTAAAAATAATGCAAGTTTGTCAAGGATATTATAATGAAGTAACAAGTAATTCACTAACTCATAATACTAAAAACTAAGTAATATAAACATAACAATTAAGAATATATATGGTGGTTAAGGATATCTAATGAGTCAAAAATTATATTTTCTGACAGTAGTCTTACAAAATTCTGGTCCGTACCGATCTCGTCAAAGAAGTTTTTAGTGCTAGCTGGTATAGTCCCTCTTGTTCCAAATAGCGTTGGGACAACCGACTAGAAAATACAACCGAATGAATACGTCGCTTGAGAAAAAAACAGTCGACTGAATTCAATCGACTGAAAACAGTTTTATATAGGGAATAGGGGTATATGAATAAAGAAAGTCTAGAGTAGATAAAGGTGAAGTAAAGATATAGACTGAAACCGCAATTCGGATGTTTCAATCGAATGGTTTTTTTAATATAGGAGTGGTAGGGAAAGAGAACAACGGTGGAGGCCGTAAAGGGCTCAGAGCTGAGGGGGGTGAGAGTGAGAAGGCGCTTGACACTTGTTATCTTCTAGCAAACTACAGCCTGATATACTATCGTTTTCATTCGAATGAAAAAATATAGACTGTGACTGAATCCAGTCGAATTTTTCATTTGGATGTTTTTTTGGTTGAGGAAAGGAACGACGGTGAAGGGCTCAGAGCTGAAGAGGGGTGAGAAGGCGCTTGTTATCTCGTTATACACACGTCCACATATAAATGTCCGAATTACAACTAATACAAGTCCAAACTGTAGACTGATATCATTCGAATGAAAACTAGATATCCACAACCGAATGAATGAATATTTTAAAACAACCGTTTAGTCGACTTTTTTCAGTCGATTGTTTCCCAATGCTAGTTCCAAACCACAATCCATACACTTTATAGTCCCTATCACTCGATGCATTTCTCATAGATGATCTTCTTCTCCTCGTGTACTTTGTTGGCTTGGTCTATGTCGTTAGTTTCATATCTGACGGTGGGGTCAATAATAAGGGCAGTCTTTGTTGTCCGGGTGGAATGCTATAATATCGGAAAATCTAGAAGAACCTTACGAGTCGATAGCATAAACCTCGTCATAACAAATATAATTTTTCTCCTTGAGGACTTCCGAGATCTTGTGCTTAATGTTATGGTGGCGTCTAGTCACAATAAGCATGTTGTGTGGGCATTTTCCAGAAAAAAAGAAAGGATGTGTTGGCCAGCATTTTTGGAATCCATTTAGAGTCAAAAATAGCATAAAAACGTGTTTTTTTCCATTTTACCCCCCTTTTATATGAAAATATGACTAAAGTGTTCTTAACAACAATTACTGTACTTTTAAAGAAATTTCCAACAACATGCATCTTGAAGGATATATACTAATTTGACTTTTGTACCCCATACCCCTGTGTATCAATTTTTTTTTTTTTTTTTTTTCACCCATCGAAATTCTAAACCAAAATTTTCCTATATTATCATGAGCCAATAATACGCAGATTTCTTTGAAAAATCGCTCATTAAGTCATAGTGCATGTCTGGACTTTTTATATATTCTATACAGATGCCAAATGGGGGCCCTTACACAGAAGTTCAACCAGAGACTGGTTTTAGCACAGGGTCAGATAGTTGGATCAATATTTTTGAGAAGTTAATAGCAAGAAGCTGAGGCAAAAGCGTCATGAAACAAGGGCATAAAGGAAAGGGGAAGTGGATAGGTCGTGTGTTCAACTGATGGAAACCAGACAGAGAAGAGCTAGAATAGAGACTGAAGAGTAGAAAATAGTAGAGGAAGGCCGGCAAGAAGATGGTCAGACGTTAGTTTGTAGAGAGAATGGGAAAGCTGTGGCATAGAACAGCTATGAACAGGCTAAGCTAGGAAAAAGCTGTAGCTGTAGCATGTAAAATCATACCTCTTATTAACAACCTTTTATAAAGGCCCCCATACACGATCAAACTTACTTGACAAACTTGGCTTGTCAAGCCAGCTAACAAGTAAGTTGGACCGTGTGTGGGTGAAGTTTGAGAGTTTGATGGCTTGATGTGGTGTACACTTGGCGTCAAACTTATTTGACAAACTTTTGATCAAACTTGCTCGTCAAACTAGTTTGATCGTGTATGGGGGCCTTAAAGGGAGGATTTTTTTTTTAAAGTAGATAAAATGCTGTTATTATTATTATTTTCAATTTAATGTGGATATTTTAGTCTAATTCTAGATTGACATAATTTATTTAATAGCTTAGAAGCTACATCTATATTGTGACACCATATTAAATTAATTGAAGTTTTTCTTTTGTGGACTTGAGGTTTCTCATGGAAATGAAATTCTATTTGGAATGAAAGTCCTTTTTTCTTTTATTATACTTTATTTAACAAGCTTTCGTCCAGGGAACCTGGGCTTCTTCAGGTTTTGAATGTTAGAAATACTGTAAATTTAGAGAAAAATGGTCAAAATGAAAAAAGTAAAAACGAATTTTGGAAATGAAAGTCTTACCAAGTTAATTTTGATTGTTTTTATATGTTTTTTTTTTAAAATAATTAAATTTATTTTTTTAACTGACATACCTAATCAAAAAAAAAAAATTATTTTTATTTGTATTAAATATAATATTTGTGTAAATGTTGCTTAATTTATTGGTGTCTTGTTTCAAGTTTATGTTGTTAGTATTTGATTTTATGTATAACATTTCCAGTGTAAGTCGTTTTTGGTGGTGTTTTTCAGTGTGTAGAATATTATATATATCTGTGTCTAATGTGTGTTTAGTGTTGTGTGCGTGTTCTGATATAGCTGTGTTAGTGTTGTTGTTTGAGATGTCTTTGATATGTTGATGAAATCTGTTTTTGAATTGTTGTGAAGTTTCTCCTATGTATGTTGCAGGGCATTGTTTACAGTATTAAATTCTCTAAATTTACAGTATTTCTAACATTCAAAACCTGAAGAAGCCCAGGTTCCCTGGACGAAAGCTTGTTAAATAAAGTATAATAAAAGAAAAAAGGACTTTCATTCCTAATAGAATTTCATTTCCATATTAAATTAAGTTCGGGAGTTTTACAAAGTGTTTTTCGTGAATGATAATCTAGTGATCAATTGTTAATTATTTTGCATAGTACCTATAAGTTAAGAAATTATTGGTTTGTTTTGACTGATCATATAAGTTATCTATAAGCTTAGACTAATAGTGAAGTAAAAATAAGTAAAAAAAACATCCGAACCTTGAAAAAATTAGTACAAACAAGAAACTTGGTGTAGATGTGTTCAGCTTCCTTTTGAGTTTACTAAAAGTCCCCTAAAATCGAAGCTGTGCAACGGCCACCATATTTAAAAAATTGTAGCCCATTTTCGGTTTTTTCCTTGTAATTCCTTAAATATTGCAGATAGCAAAAATAGTTTCAAATAATAAATGTAGTAGCCTATAAAATAAACAAATTTTAATCTTATAACTTTTTCTCTAAACCTAACAGGTTTTAAGTTATTAGCAATTTCATCTTATTAGTCCATGCAAAAGAGACCATAGGGGTCCTTATCTAGGAGAATTCAAGGTAGTTCTGGAAATGGGCTAACTTATAGTTTTTTTGGGTCGTAAGACAAAATTGTTAATAACTCAAAATCTGTTAGGTTTAGAGAAAAAGTTATGAACAAGTTATGTTAAGTTACGAACAATGTTTGTTTATTTTATAGTCTTTTAAATTTGTTATTTGGAATTTTTTTTGCTATCTACAATATTTAAGGAAATGCAAGCAAAAAATCGAAAATGGGCCACAATTTTATATATGGTGGCCGTAGCACAGCTTCGATTTGAGAGGACTTTTAGTATAATCAACAGGAAGCTGAACGCAACATCTCCTCCAAGTTCCTCGCTTGTACTGATTTTTTCGAGGTCAAAACTTATTTTTACTGCACTATAAATGTATTCATAATTCACTTATATTGTATAATTAATTAATTGATCTTGTGTATTTATGTATTATATATATTTTTTTATTATTTATTAATGTGAGAATGATGTTTGTGTTGTTCAGGGACGCACCGAATAAGATCTTGAGGCTAAACGAAGTGGTTCATGATTTGAAAGAGAAAATAACTGACTTGGAAGTGTCTGAATCACTTCTTAAATCAACCAAGGTACAAACTTAATTTCATTATTACTATAAGTAAAACAATAACTATAAGTAATTATTACTATAAGTAAAAGGCATCCACATTATTAATTATTAGTAGGTATTTTAGTACCTTGAAAAGTTAAAATATGGTCTTTTTTAATGATGTTGAGTGAGTTGATTAGTGTTAGTGTGTTGGCTGTCTTGATGAGATTGAGGATATTGAGTGTTAGTGTGTTGACTGTGATGAGTGTAGGTTGCTACGTTTCACACCCACTTTTTACTTTCCAAGTAAAGAGAAAGTATTGTGATGGTGGATTTACACATTTTGAGGTCCCCTGAGTCCAAAAAAGTGGTTTTCAAAAATGTCTTTGTGTAGAGACGTGTGGAATCTAAACTACTGGGCTGATTTTGACTAAATTTGGCAAGGCGAAATCAAGAAATGAATTTTAGCCCCAAATTTGGGGGTGCTACCCTCCAAAAGCTCTGAAAAAAAACGAGAAAAAAAAAGTATTTCTCGAAAACGGTTCCGACGATTTTGATTAAAAATTGCAGTCCATCTAAATACAAATCTAATGATATAAGCTCTTTCCCTGGGAAAAATCTAGATCCTGAGAAAATTGCTTTAAACGCTCGCCCCCCCCCCCCCCCCCCCCCCCCCCCCTGTTTGTTTTTTTTACTTTGCCAAGTTTGGCTGAGATAGTCATTTTATTATTATATATGTTATTGTCTAATTTTTACATGTATAATAATCAGATTTTAATTAAATAATTATTTAATTAAAATCTGATAAATGAAATTTTAAATAAAGGACTGAAGATGACCGAACTACTGAAAAGGGGATTTAAGGGTCAAAACGTTTCCGATGAAAAACTGAGATTTATACTTTTTTACACCTTCCAGCCATCTTGTACTGCATTTATTTAAATTATTTAATTTTAGGATTGTCCAAGAAGTAGTGATCATAGTATGTTATTTCAGAGGACTTGGATTTCAGATATTCATATGGCCGCCATATTGATTCAAAATGACCAATTAAAAAAAAAAGAAAATACGTGTGGTGTCGCGGGACACCCGGTAGGAACGTAGTTCCTTACATTTTTCATTAAATATAAATTATAAAATCACACTAAGTACATATACATAAGTTACATTTACATAAGCTAAGTCCGTATACATTGCTAACTACTTATACATGGCGGATACTTATTTACTTATACATGGCGGAAGCAAGCGTCTTACAATAAATATATATAGAATATAAGAAAAAAGTTGGTCATAATGAGTTTATAGTTATAGAGTATGTTTGTTAAAGGATGTTGGATTGAAATAGGACTGTTTTCTACCTACCCGGCCTATTAATTTAAAATATTATAAAATATATCTCTTCCCTACTCTAAAGCTTCAGCTAATATCAGGTTGAAATTTGACATGCCTGTTTCAATTGTACTTTAGACAATGTGTAAGAAGTTTTATTAAAATCGTTATACGTTAGAACGGAAGATATCGGTAAAATCGTTGTTTTCTTTATTTTAAAAACGTTGTTTAGGTCCACTTTAATAAATTTAGTGATCTTTATCACTTCATAACAGTGTCAGTATTCGTTTTACTAAAAAAATTATTCAAAAAAGTTGTTAGTCTCATTAAATAGATGAAAGATTTTTTTCTTGGATTAAGTACGCTGTATTATAATAATATACCTAATATATTGAAATAAGCGTCAGCACAGATCAATTTTACTATCAACATTATGTTATGACCATTATGATTATGTTTTCTTATATTTACAAAACCAAGTGACATTTTGACATATAACAAAAATAAACAAAACAAGTCAAGGAACAGGCTTCCTTAATAACACTTATTCCCGTCTTTTTGAAGCTTGGGCAGATAACGTTGTCCAACGAACTTAGCCTGGGCATTGGTAAAATGAACATGTGTACCAAATTTCAACTAACTCGCTGATCTTTTACTTAAGTTCATTGGTTAGATTAAAGTTAAAGTCATTGGTAGATTTTGCAACGGATTTTGTGTGACGGTGATTTTGGTCGTTTTTTTTAGATTTACTCTCGGGCTCCAGAACGTGCCATAAGGAACTTCGTTCCAAAAGCCCTTTCACAAATGTTATTTTTGTTATACGAATAAATTGACTTCCTAATTTCAAAGTTCTAGTGCAATTGGTTCTGGAGCTATTTTCATGTCCAATTTTGCGTATAATTGCCTGCCTTTTTGAATTAACAATCAGTGGATGACAGATTGTATAAAGATTTGTTTGCAAGCATCTAGTGGCTAAGAGGAACCTATGAAATTTCATGATCAATAGATCCAGTATTTTTATAGTTATTGTGATGAAATGAGTCAGTTGTATTTGGATTTTACACATATAGATATGTGTATTTTGTATTGTTTTAGGTTGATCTAGGACTAGCTGTTCATGAACTTACGGAGTATAAGTCATTGTGCCGTGGTTTAGTAGGGGACGGAGCAGGTCATGTAGAACTTACCAACTATATTAGAGAGATGCAACAGTCCAGGCTTCTCAATCACTCGGAACTCTCTACACTGCAAGCAAAGTAACTCTTTAGTTTTTATCATCATTTTTATTAGGCAAAACGGAGGACATAAAATTTCCTACACTCATAGTCGGACATCCTTATAACAAACTCTTTACGACGAAATTCTCTGTATAACGAATAATTTTTATGTACAACCGAAATTCTCCATATAAAAGTATTTCTATAGAACGAAAATATTTTTTTCATCTAGAAGGGAGAAAACATTAACTTTCCACCCTACTTTATAGGGAGGAAATGAGCCCATTACAGCCTAGTTGTGAAAATCGTGACGGAAAGTAGAAATCGTGGCGGAAAGTAAAAATCGTGGTGGAAAGTATCAGTAGAGCCAACTTATTATTCTTTAAATATCAGTGTTGCCTGTTTTGAAACTAGTAGCAGTTTCTTTTTAACTGAATGACTCGACTGCTTAACAGTTTTTTTAAATAATATTAGAGAGTTTAAATAAAACGTACTTTTGATTGCCGTGATGCTTTAATTTTTATCGTCATTTTAAAATGTCTTATGACTTCATAATTGAGTTTAAACAAGACTTATACAAAAGAGGTAGGTTACGTCTAATCAGGTTATATTTATGTTTTTGATTTCTCGTATTTTAGGGTCAAACACAAATAAATTAAATATTATTCAGTTAGTCATATTGTAGTATTATTAAACATTTGAATTATTATTAGAGTTACATAGTTGTAGAAAGTCATTATAGAAATCAAATAAAACATAGTTGGAATTGATGAATTGCACATTTAATTCATATTTTTTTTTTTACTACAAGATGTTATAAAACTTTTTCTTTTGCTTTTAAAAGTCATTTTTTAAAATTAAAGGAACAAAAATTTGTAAATTTAGTTATTAATACCTAAATAAATAGATAAATCGAAATCATAGATTTTATTTGTGTTGATTTTCTCCCTTCTAGAGGAAAAATCTTGTACGTACCACAGGAGGAAAAAGTCATAGTACCCTCGCTATAATTAACTCCCTCGGCTACGCCTCGAGATTAAACTTCATGGTTCCCCCGGCTGCACCTCAGGAACCAACTAAATAACTCCCTCGGCTACGCCTCTGGATTTAGACAGTATGGTTGCCTCGGCTACGCCTCAGGAACCAACCAAAACGCTCAGGGTGTAATGACTTTATTTCCTCCCTTGGTGCGTAAATAACTATTCCACATCATAAAAAAATTCATAGAAATAAGGATAAAGATCCGACCCCGAACTTCTGTCAATACACTAGAACTTTCTGTGAATTAATATTGACAGTTTTTAATTTCTTTATTATCTTAGAACCAATTTTAGGAGTTTCTTGCTCTAGCACCATTATTTTCAGTGGAATCGGGATCATCTTCGAACTATGGAGAAATCTCTTAGTCTCAGAGAAGAAATCGTTTCGGACGTTTATAAACCTCTTGACTTTTCACAACATAATTAACTGATGAGTTAAATTAATAATAATATAATGGGTATAATTTTTTTTTATTATTGTCAAGGTTGAAAACAGCCGAGGAGAATTACCAATGCATGGTTGCCAACTGCGACAATTTGAAAACTGAAGTGGTCAAATTGAAAGCGGAGTCCGAACTCCACACTAATACGTTAAGAAGAATGAAGAAACAGTTCACCATTACCACATGGGTAAAATTTAAAACATTTACTTTCTTCTTTCTGCAGCTCTTAAGATTTGGTCTTCTCAGACTCTAAACAAAGTGAAACAATTAATATATTAATATGCATTTAACTGAAATAAAAACTGTAAGTTGTGATAAAGGTGGTGTGGTACATTTTTGTTTTGTGGTCATTTTTTTTTTACTATTTCCTATATTAATGGTGACTTATTAGAGGATTTTAGGTTTTTACTTTCTCACATAAAGAGAAAGTATTGTGATAGTGAGAAAATTCAATTTTGATGGAATTACACGTTTTGAGGTCCCCTGAGTCCAAAAAAGTGGTTTTTAAAAAAATGTCTGTTAGTCGTCTGTTGTCTGTCTGTTCAGACCCCTGGAGCCTAAACTACTGGGCTGATTTGACAGAATTTAAGGCGAAATCGAGAAATTAATTTTAGCCAAATTTGGGGGTGCTACCTCCCAAAAACACTGCCAAATCCGTAAAACAGTTCCGACAATTTTTATTAAAAAAATTCAAATACAAATCTAACGATATAAGCCGTTTTCCCAGGAAAAATCTAGTTCCTGAGAAAATAGATTTAAACACGGACGGAGAGAGGCTAGGTTTGGTACCCCTCTGAGGAATAGTACATTACGCGTCGAGTGAGGAAAGTAGCATTTTGCATGCGAGTGTGGAGTTTGCACCCGAGCGACAGCGAGGGTAGTAAAACCACACAAGCTATGCAAAATGCCGTTTTCGCACGAGTTGTGTACCGTACTTTATCTACCATTGTTAGATTTAAATAATAAATACAGAAAAAAATAAACTTGCTGTATGTAAGTTCGTATCTCTCTCTCTTGATAAAGATGGCATTAATTCTTGAGTTGTATTTTTTGCCGAATTAATTATTTCTGGAGGAGTATTATTCTCCACATTTTCGTCAAAGTCACTTGATTCACTCATTGTTTTTCACTAAAAACTCGATATAAACAGTTACTTTAATAAAAGAACAGCAAATTAGTTTTGTTAAATGTAAACTAACTCGCTAATCGTGCGTAAAGCTGAAGAATTCCTCTTCTTTACCGCGCCAGCGTGGTAAAGAAGAGGAATTCTTCAGAACTATGAGACGTGCATGCGCAATGAATACAAGTACGTAAATAATCACTTTCTACGCATCTAAACAGAGTCATAATGTTTATATTTCGTATCAATCGTAGATAAAAGTTATTTTTATGATAAAATGTTCAATAATAATTAAATATACCTACGAAAACTAATAAATGGGAAACACTGGGCTAAGTAATTATGAACTTGAATATATGGGAAAGTCTGAGTTGTCTTGGACAGAGTTTTTGGTTTAACCACTGATACAGACATGATTGTGTTTATATTTAGTTTTAGATGAGTGTTAATGTGGTCATTACTAGGGCTCGGATCGAAATGCTTGATAAAATTCCAGATATGCTCGAAAACCACCTGTTTTATGCTCGATAGATCTGCTGTTAAATATGCAGAATATGTTCGAAAAACACTGTTTAAAACTATAGAGAGGACAGTGAAACGAAAAAATCTTCGTATATTTTTATATCTTAATCTTTTTATTCGTATATATTAAAAAAAAATCATATACAGTAGTCTCGCTAATCCGGGTTTGACGGGACCGGACACAGTCCGGATTACCGAAAGTCCGGATTAAACGGAATCAGTTTTAAAATATAATATAAAACAAGTTTTAGTTGAGAAAAACTATTAAAATCGATGTTATTATCGTAAAAGTTACTTCTACTAGTCTCAAAAACATACTTGTACAACGTATGTTCACTATTTTAGGACTTTTTTGTCGTCAGTCCAAATATCAAATGAATTAAAATAAAATTACAATCTACTAAGCAGGTGCAGGTATAGAAGGGACTTCCAGGGAAACAAGCTGTGTTCCTATATGAAATTCGAGCAACGGCTAATCATTTCACAAAACGCGGCTTGGCGAAATTTCACAGAACTGCGTTGAACCTCCGCTACGTGTTTCTTAAAACTCTCTCACCATCTTACTCGTATTTTATTGTATTTCCTGGAATACACTACCTTTATATCTTCCGTCCTACATTTCTGTGGAACCAAAAGAGATTTGTCGATGTTCTTACTTATTCTAAATCTGTTCATTTTTAACAGAAATACCGAGTATTCCTCGTGTCGGAACGTTGGAATGTACACCTGTAAACTATTCTAGGAACAATTTTATATAAATTTTAATAGACAATAAAAGCAGAAACTTCGATAGTCTTAACAATTCATAAATCTGAATTAGACCTGGTTCCAATTTGTACATAGTTTTTAGCCTGTCCGGATTATACGGATGTCCGGACTAGTGGGGTCCGGATAAGCGAGACTCTACTGTATGTTTATATACGAGTATTATTTTCAAATTGTATGTATGATACACTGCTATATCCACAAGTTTCAAGGATATGTATGAGAATTTTTATGTATAAAAGTTATAGTTTAAAAGTTTATTATGTATAAAAGTTATAGTTTAAAAGTTTATTTACAAAATGTTCGGTATTAGGTGAGTCAATGAAGTAGATTGGTATTGGTCTGTACATCAAGATTTTGTATATTTTCACTTTGAAGTGATTTTCTTAAATCTGCCAATATAATTTTTTGACGTCAATTGACTCGAGAGGTAAATACTTAACTGATGCTGCTTCTTATGCAGAGTAGTTTGGAAAATCGTCTGACATTGCTGACTCACCACGCAGCATTCTCCCCAAGTCCAATCCTCTCCAACTGGGATTTTTAGCCAGCTCGAACTCTAACTTTTTTTCACAGTTTTTCCAGTCTCTCCAGGCCATGAGTTGCCTTTTTTGGTGACTTCGTTTAGTGTAGCGACCACTTCAAACAACTCCATCCCTCGAGGTTCCAACTTTAGGGTGACCTCAGAAATGACGCTCATGTTGGCTTTTATGAAAGTCAAGCATGACATCACGTCCTTCATTATTCATGGTGGTCAGGGCCCGAATGGAGGGGGGGAGAGAGAGAGAATTTGAATCAGAAGAAGAAAGAAGAAAGAAACGTTTATTTTAAATAAATTTGACATCGAACATAAATACAAACGTTATTGACCCTTGGAATTTCCGTCGGGAGAGTTCCGCTTATCTAAACATATAAGTAACTAAATAATCATGCAGTAAGCTAAATTTATAACAAATTGATTTACACATTTCATGCCTTACAATAACAGATCACATTTTGTTTTCATATAAATACTCGTTTTTTTTTTTTTTTTCTTTAAATAAAAGTGTTGTATGAATATAAATAAAGATCCTAATCTTAATAAACAACCACTTTAGTCGTATAAAATTCATTAAGAACGCTAGATAATTTACGTTTAACATTTTTAAGCGAGAGAGAGAGAAAAAAAACTGTAAAACAATATCAGTAATAGAGTTTTAACATACTTATTAGTCTGATAACTACAAGAATAAATTATGTAACTAAACCAACAATAACAACAAAACAACTTAAATAATTACAAGGCTAATAACAAATTAACTTCAGGAATAAAACATGTAAGAATGATAGATAACAACTAATAATAATAATAATAATAGTAGTAACTAATAATAATAGTATAATAATAGTAATATGTAATAGTAATAATAGTAACTATACATGCAGACATAAATACACAAAAACATATACCTATATATTTTCCTAAAGCTATACATATTTTAAAAATATTTATTGTACACATAATTTTTAGAAGTAAAGTTTTGTATGCCTAAACTTGAAAAACCATGAATTTACTTTAACATAAGGTTCGTCTGCGACTATAAGAGGTGGATACGAACCCCTCTACTGCTGGCCAGTGTAGCGACCACTTCAAACAACTCCATCCCTCGAGGTTCCAACTTTAGGGTGACCTCAGAAATGACGCTCATGTTGGCTTTTATGAAAGTCAAGCATGACATCACGTCCTTCATTCTTCATGGTGGTCAGGGCCCGAATGGAGGGGGGGGGGGGGAGAGAGAGAATTTGAATCAAAAAACAAAGTATTTAGACGAAAAACCACAAGAATATGCATTTATATGCTTTTCTGAAAACAGCCGTTTTATGCATTTATATGCTCGATAAATTTAAATTCTGTTGGTCGCAGAAAGGTGAAAATACCACCAAAAGGCTTCTTTCAATGAGTACTATTCCAGAAAAAAAATATGCTAATATGCTCAAATCCGAGCCCTAGTCATTACGTATGTATTATGTCGTATTATGATGTATGTCTAATCATTGTCATTATTATTTAGGAGAGAGATGAGCTGCGTAAGATGTTAGATTCACTACAGAAGGAGACAACGGTGGCTTGTAGTGATACTAAACTAGAAGCTATGGAGAAACTGGTTGAAGGCTACAGGCAACGTGTCGATACCATGGAACAAGAAATGCAGAAAAATTTTACAGGTGAATAAATCAATCAACAGTGGTATGACAATAAATGCTCTCAGTTAAAAGCTTGGTATCACCTAGTTCAACTTGTAGTCAAGTATTTTTGGCTCTTATTTAGACTGTTACTCCCCTTATCGTAAAAACAGAAGTGTGATATTCCTTTGTCCCAAAGTACATAAGACTAAACATCCCTTTGCCTTATTAGTTATTTAGTCAAAGTCATTTCTATTCTAAAAAAAACATAGGGAGTAACAATCTAAAGAAATACTGCATTTTTTAGTTTCTCATATAAAAGAGAAAGTATTGTGATGGCAGGAAAATTTGATTCTGAAATTTTTATGGATTTACATGTTTTGAGGTCCTCTGAGTTCAAAAAAGTGATTTGTGCAGACGTGAGGAGTCTAAACTACTTGGACAGATTTTCACAAAATTTGGCATACATGTTTCAGAAAATCATAAGCCGAGGCGAAATTGAGAAATTAATTTTAGCTCCAAATTTGGGTGTGCTACCCCCCTAAAAGTCTGAAAAAACCTGAAAAAAAAAAATGATTTCTCAAAAACGTTTCCGAAGATTTTGATTAAAACAATTCTAAAATGTAGTCCATTCAAATACGAATCTAACAATATAGGCCGTTTTCCCGGGGAAAATCTAGTTCCTGAGAAAATAGCTTAAAACGCGGACAGAGAGAGGCCTGGTTCGATTCCCTGCCTAGGAGAAGTTATTTTTATTAAATGTTCAATAATAATTAAGCGTACCAATGAAAACTTATAAATGCAAAACACTCTGCTAAGTAATTATGAACTCACATATGAGAAAGTTTGTCTGAGTTTTTTTTTATTTCAAATGGGCTTTTACAACTGAAGGCATAGATCACTTAGGTGGTTCCTGGGTTGGAACACCTAACTCTTTACATTTGTGTCAGTGTTGGTTGGCAAACCATATCTCACATTTCAATTTCTTTTATCAAACCGAAATTTCTTTTATGGTTTATTAGGCTGATACCTGGTGGGGCTAACTCTTTTGAGAAGCTCCCCGTTTGTTTAAGCAGTGCAGGGGGGACATAGAGTAGAGGGGGGGGGGGGGGGGGGGCTGTCCAAGAATGGAACCCAAATCTATGTGGTAACCCATCCAACTACTGACTGCACCCAATGCTGCTTAACCTGATAGACAGGAGAGACAACCACTCTCCCATAGGAGTTACCCAGGTCCTGTAGTCTAGATCTAGAATAACTGCACTATTCTATTTTAAAGTTGTAATTTGTTTGGTTTTTTGCAGCTGGTACATCACCTGTTGGTACAAGTTCAGGTGATAATGGCGTCGCCCTGGAGAACTTGAGGAAGAAGAACGCTGAACTGATGCAAAGAATAGAGAAACTGGAATATGAACTCGATCACAGGAATCTCAAGGGAGACTTCGACACCAGAAACACTAAGATCCTTCACTTCAAGTAAACTATCCTTTTATTAGATTTAACACTTAATAACTTATAAGTGATGCAGTAGAACCTCGATAAGAAGTGTCTCAAGGGGATTAGGGAAACAGTCTTGTTATCGAGGTGCTTCTTTTTGTTGAGGGTCGTGTTATCAAGGTTATTTTGGCTATCAGTCGTGTTATCGAGGTTCGAGGGCAGGGTTTTCAAGTCTAGACTTGTTCGAGGTCAACCGATTCCTGTATAGAGTCGAGTTATAGTGGTTGACTTCTCAAAACAGACTTGTTATAGAGGTTCTGAGTTACGTTGTGAATTGGAAAAAATCCATGTTATTGAGGTTGTTTGGATAATAATAGTGGCGTTATAGAGGTTAATTTAACATTACGTATTATGGCAATCTCAAGGGGATTTGAAAATTGCACTTCCTTTTTACTGGTCTTATATTACTTTGATTTGTAAGTTTCATCGCACATTTCCGTTTCCCCAATTTTGAACCACTTCCCGTGATTCAATCTTCCTCAAATTTTGCACATAGATACAACTATGGTGAAGAATACAGAAACCAAAAAAAAATAATAATAATAAAAAATTGCGTCAAATTTATTTGCTTTTTAAGTTTCATCACACACCTATTACCCCAATTTTGAACCTTTTACTGTCATTCAATCTTCCCCAAATTTTGCACATAGATACAACTAAGGTGAAGAATACAGAAACCAAAAAAAAAAAAAAAAAAGGTTGAAAATAAGACCAGTTTTGAAAAATGGCATTTTTATATTAATTATTCTCTGTCTGTTTCCCGTAGTTAATAATAATTATAATTTGATTTAAATTAAAATTGCACTTGTAATTGAGTTTGTCGTGTTATTGAGGGTCGTGTAAGCGAGGTTCTACTGTATTTTTGTTTGTGTTTAGTTTTATACTTGTTTTATTACAAAGCAATGTTATATTATTAATGTATTAATATGTGTACGTAACCTTCCATTTTTTATTTAAAGATTGTGAGTAAAAAAATATTGTATGTAACAAGGCAGAGAAGGAAATTTCTGCATCGTGTATTCATTGCCTCGGCTGTCAATTAGGTTGAATCCATTAATTTTCCATAGCCTGTTCACGCCTCCGGCTTGGTGGCTAACTTAATCACTCATCAGTATAACTCCATTTTGCTGCCTAGTTACCTGAATTAACTAATAATGATCTGATGTGCAATAGCTTGAGAGAGCTTAGGCCTGGCTGATGACTCAGGGTGTTTGTGTACCGCCTCTAACCATCTCTAACCACCTATACCACCTCAAACCACCTCTAACCATCTCAAACCACCTCTTACCATCTCTAACCACCTCAAACCATCTCAAACCACCTCTAACTACCTCAAACCATCTCAAACCACCTCTAACCACCTCAAACCACTTCTAACCATCTTAAACCACCTCTAACCATCTCAAATCACCTCTACCAACCTCGAACCCTGATATAATAGATAGAATTATACGAGCAATAGAGTTTCTAAGGGGCTAAAAATACTTGTCCCCAAATCATTTCCATATGGGTAAATTTATCTCTGTTTTGATCGAAATTTGTTGTTTTTGTAAAAATCCATATTATAAATGTGTTTGGGTGATTTTAGGATGAACCCTACTGACGTGGCTGTTCAAGACAGGGAAGACGCTTTGGACAAAGCCCAGGCTGAAGTGAACTTACTTAGAGAGAAGATTAGACTGCTGAAGAACGCTCAGAATGCTTCACAACTCTGTGACATTACTCAGATAGCTGCTGATAAAGCCCAGGAAATCCACTCCAAGGAACTTGATGGTAAACTATACTCACTTAACTTTCTAAATGTAACATGCTTGATAAACAGAACAGCTTTGACCAGTGCTGGATTTACCTCTAGGCCGCGGTCTTAAGGGGGGCCGCTGATATGGGCAATACATTGATATGGCTTGCCGCTCAGCGCCTTTGACACAGTATATTCTAAGGAGAATACTGTTTGTGATTAGATCAAATATCAAGTTAATTTTAGCTTGTCACTTGATAGGTTAGATATTCAATTATTACTCCAAATAAGAGTGGTCACCTATCAAGTGACAAACTAACATCAACTTGATTTTTGGTCTACTAACTAATCTTCTACTCATGATCATGAAAATCACATAGTCCACCAAAATGGCCGCTATTCATCTATTGGTTTGTTTTTTCCATATGCATATTGCCAAGCTGACGAACTTATATCCCGAATAAGAACTTATGGGACCAACAACCACATATTTTTTACAGGCACCAAAATATTACTTTTTCCGTGGTAGGCTGTGAAATAGTAACTTTAGAGCCTAAAAGACATAGCTAAAATCCATTTTTTCATTACGTGGACTTAAAAAATCTTTTCATTACTCCTAGCTGTAAAGAAAACATCTTTTATAAAAGAAGTGTTAAAGATCGCGAAAACTATTAATAGTTTTTTACACAATAAACAATATAACAATAATGTTAATGTTAATATAACAATGGATTACCTAATAAGATGCGAGGAAGCTAAGTGCCACACTAATTGGCTGTCTATTTTTCCCTGTTGCTGGACTGTATGCAGTTGCTTAAGCATGGCTCTTTCTAAAGGATGATCAGAGAAGATATGCTGAATAGCTGATATGTTACTGGCTGAGTCTCCGCCCGTACTATGATATTAATGTTATTTCAACTTTGTTTTATCTAGAATTACGAGAGAAAGTAAAAAACCAGGAGTTGCAGAATCAGAGACTGCTGGAAGCTTTCAAGACAACGAGTAGAGAGTTCAGGGAAGCTGTACACAGCCTACTCGGTTATAATGTAGCTTCTGTACAGAACAAGAAACTCTTCAAACTCACCAGCATGTACGCAGACTCCCCTGAACATCACCTACTCTTCCAAGTATGTATTACTTCCTTCTAGGCTAGTTAAACAACCGTAAGCGAGTTCTTATTTCACAGACTTTGAATATTAAAACTGTGTTTGTCTAACAGTAACTGAAATAAAAAATTACCGATTTGAAGGAAATTTGGCAGACAGGTGCATCAAAGCATTTGTGACAACTCTATTGTTTTTTGAAACTTTACACTTAATATTTTCATGATGCCAGCCAATATGGCTGACGACTAAAATAAAATAGTACATTACGTGTCTAGTGCGGAAAGTTGCATTTTGCATGCGAGTGTGGAGTTTGCACCTGAGCGATAGCGAGGGTAGTAAAACCACAAAATGCCATTTTCGCACGAGTTGAAACTTTGTTGAACGAGTTGAAACGCACGAGAGAGAAACTTCCTGTATGTTAGTTTGAATTTCTCTTTTGATAAAGATGACATTAATTCATTAGATGTATTTTGTGCCGAATTAATTATGTCTTCATATTTTACGATTTTGGTAGTATTCATACTACGGAATGATTAAATTTTAATTTAAATCAAATTATAATTATTATTAACTACGGGAAACAGACAGAGAAAAATAGACTCCAGCGCGGGGATTTGAACCACCGGCCTCTATATTTCCAGTATAGCGCTCTAACCAACTAAGCTACGCAGGAGAATGAATTTCTCTGACGTTAATGATACCTTAACCCGAATTTAAAGCTTTCAATTTTTCCACAAGTCTGAGAAGTCAACATTAATGACAAAGAACTAGACCGAGAAATAACGCTTATAATTATAAAGTGCCCAATTAGTACCTGTACCTCGTACAATCAATTAGAAATTCATATTTTACGATTTTGGTAGTATTCATACTATGGAATGATTAAATTTTAATTTAATTATTAACTACGGGAAACAGACAGAGAAAAATAGACTCCAGCACGGGGATTTGAACCACCGGCCTCTATATATATAGAGATGTTGAGATGATATATATATATAGAGGCCGGTGGTTCAAATCCCCGCGCTGGAGTCTATTTTTCTCTGTCTGTTTCCCGTTGTTAATAATAATTATAATTTGATTTAAATTAATTATTTCGGGAGGCGTATTATTCTCCTTATTTTCGTCATAATCACTTAAATCACTCATTGTTTTTCACTAAAAACTCGATATAAACAGTTACTTTAATTAAACAAAGAGCAAGTTAGTTTTGTTAGGTGTAAACAAACTCGCTAATCGTGCGTAAAGGTGGAATTATAAAAACGTATAATAATAATAATAATAATAATAATAATAATAGCTTCATAGACACATCTTTCGAAGCAAAAGCCTCCCTCCATGAGGGGTAAAGGGGTTGACGATTGGCTCAATTTGTATTTAACGAAATTATTTTCTTCCATCTATGCCTGTCTGGGTCCGCTCTATGCCAGACTCTTCCTAATCTTTCCTCGAATTCGCCTTCCTTTGCTCCTTGTGTGTCCATATGGCGCCCATTCACTCTCGCCCATCTATCCTGTATCATACAGTTAACGTGTCCTGCCCATTTCCCATTGAGTGACCATTTATTAAGTGACCAAAACTTGTTGCATCCGAGTCTAATGCTTCTGGTTTCTTCACTTTTCAGTGCATCATAGAATGAAACTAGCTGGCCTACAAATAACATACTCATTAACCCACTCTATCGTGCCATCCCCAATTACAATTGAGTCAATATCTTGATTCGACATATTCTTGGATTTTGACCAATTTATTGTAAGCTACGAAAAGAATCACTTTCTACGCATCTACACAGAGATACAATGTTTATATTTTGTATCAATCGTAGATAAAATATATTTTATCTCCAGTAGGGAAAAAAAGTTATGATTTTGAATTAGTTTAGAGGGACTAAAACAGGTCTTTTCATCCCTAACTCAAAAAGTAGGGAGAAAAAGTAAAAGTAGGGCGAAAAAGTAAAGTAGGGCAAAAAAGTAAAGATTGCAACTTAATTATTTTATAAATAGTAGAAAATGTATGGCTAATGTAATGAAGTTGTCGAAATCAGGTTGGCGGCACTGCGCTTTTTTGACCATGTTTATCTTTGTTTACAACATTATAACCTGCATCTAAATAACCTTCTATTTGAGTTTAATTCCAATTCTTATTTGTTTTTAATATTGAATCTCTTATATCTGCTATTAAAAGTATATAGTTAATAATTATTGTTATTTATTAAAATATTAAATAAAAACTGTGCAATGGACGAAAATGTGAATCTTTTTTCTACTGGAGATAAAATATTGTATGTACCTCGTGATTAAAGTGCCATTATTCCCCTCGCGATAATTATCTCCCTCGGCTGCGCCTCGGGAGCTAATTAGAGTTATTCCCTCGGCTTCGCCTCGGGATTTAGGGACCATGGTTCCTTCGGCTTTGCCTCAAGAACCAACTTTTTCGCTCAGGGAATAATGGCTTACTTTACTCCCTAGGTGCATAAATAACTATTTAGTCAGCATGATGTGTTATACATTGTTTTAATGATCTTAAAGAGTAGGAAAAGAATATGTAATTAATATTACATTTTCAGTTTTTCCCGGCATTTCGAAAGCAAATGAGGGTGTTGAAACAAACGTTTATGCTTATATGGCATGTTTCATGTAATATTAGCTTTGAAGTTTGTCGTTTAATATATATATTTATTTATTTTTTTCTTGTAGATGTTACCTGAAGGCGGTATGGAACTGCTTGAAACGGAAATGTCTCGGAACGTATTTGACCTGATCGATCTGCATCTCCGTCAGAATCATTCGATACCGATGTTCCTCTCGGCATTGACCATGGAACTATTTAGCAACCAGAGTATTCAGTCACAATCGACCATCATATCGATATCACCATGATATCGACCAACTTACAAACCATTGACTCCCGCTCAACGGTCCAATCGAAACAAGAAAAATAGAAAAAACATAGGCAAAAAAATAAGAAAAGAATTGAGATAAAATACTTATAATGTATTTAAAAAATAACAAAAACAGTAGAACCTCATTTATAATAGACTATTAGAGGCTAAAAGTTTCCTGTTTTAATGAAAGCCCCGTTGATAATAACAACTCCTTCAAATGAGTAGCTAAATTCCAAAAGCTGCTATATCCACTTGAGTTTTTTGGCCAAGCACAAAAAACGTCTAGCAATAATTCACTAAATTGTATTATCAGGTTAATTTAAAAAAAAAAAAAAAAAAAAAAAAAATCAATAACTAATAATTCATTTAGTGGACAAATGTCCTGTAATCTCAGGGTATTAATTTCTTTTTAATAAACAAAAGAAATAATCACATAGCTGGTTTTGTCACAGTTTTTTGTTTATAGCTACTTTTGCAACCAAACCCACCTCCATGTTGGATTGGTGTGCTGCAGCAAAAGCAGTTATATCCAATAAATTAAGCAGTTATAAACTATTATTTTAACTATTTAAACTATTATTTATTCAGTGTAGCCACTATAATATTTTTTTTTTGTTTACCTTTTTCTCTTCTATCATATTTTTTTTCTGTTTAAATGTGTAAAGAAGGATATAGATGATTTTGCAGCCTTACTCTATAATGTAGAGAAACAGTATAGGATATAGCTGTTTTTGGATCAGTTATGGATATAGCTCCTTTTGAATCCGAGTACAGTTGGATATAGCTGCTTTTGAAACCGCACTCATATTTCAATCTAGATTTTAATAGGTTTATAATTTTTTTTTGGAACTGTTTGACTGCAGAACCTTGTAGAGTTTTAAAAAACAAATCCAGGGGTACCAATATCTCATTTTTTCGGATATAGCTGCTTTTGGAATTCGGCTACTCAAATACAGTAGTTAGCTATAAAAAAAAAAGTGTTCAATATACACATCAAATTAAAAAACACCACTAAACATAGGTTTAATTAAAAATTATAAGTACATATATGTACACAGCAATAATTGGCACTTCTTTAGATCTTTACTCCCCTTGTAAAACACAAGTGTGATATTCCTTTATCCCAAAGCAAATTGGACTAAACATCACTTTGTCTTAATAAATATTTAGTTTAAGTCATTTATATTCTAAAAACACATAAGGGAGTAACAATCTAAAGAAGTACCCAATAATCTTTTTGAACAAGAAGATCTGGGTTCATATTGTTTGCTTACATTTATCAGTTTGAAACAAATAGTCTGCCAATTGGTGTGGCACATAGCTGCCTCACTTCTTATTTCGTATACTTTTATAATTTTATGCTTTTTTCAACCTATTATTGTCATATTTATTTAATTTCCCCCCGGTTTTTGTAAATCTGTCAAAATTGTTTTGATTATTTTTCTTACCTGAATTTAAGTATTATTTTAGCAAAATTTAAAGAGTGCAGACGATTGAAATTAATCTGGGGCTACGTTTGACAAAACCATCTAAATTACATTAAAAAAAAAAAAAAACAGATTTTCTTTCGTTTGTAAGATATAGGTGTAAATAAATGTATGTTTGTGAGCATGTGGAAGAAAAAATCAAATGGGTGCAGAAAGGTTGAAACTTATATGGGACCAACAATGAACTAATTATGACCTACCCTACAAATTTCATTAAAATCGGACATTTTTAAGAATTGTGTTGGTTCGCAAAAATTGACCGAAAGACAGACACGGAACTAAAAATGTTCCCTGATGTCTGAAACGGATTTCTGTCTTGGAATTTTTGAAATCTGAGACGTATAATTTTTTTTTTTTTTTTGTTCTTTAGAACAATCACATAGCTTCCGTTACCTTCAGTAAGCTGGGAAGTAAAATTATTAATTTTCCACTGGGTTTGTTTATTTCTTATTTTTTTCAGTTAATAACTGACTAAATTACTGTAAATGTTACAAATATAGCCTTATAAAAATAAGCTAACTTTGTTATTATGTGTATTATAATTTTGCTTCCGAGCTTACCGAAGGTAACGGAAGCATTGTGTTCACTTTTGAGGACGAACAAATTTTATGTCTCTGATTTTAAAAATTCCGAGACAGAAATCTGTTTCAGACATCAGGGAACATTTTTGGTCTCGTTTCTGGTGTGTCCGCGACCCCCTATCTGAGACGTGTGACAATAACTTGAGTAAAAGTTGACCGATTTTGATGAAATTTGGTAGACATGTTCATTTTACCAATACCCAGTACTAGTTCGTTGGACAACATTATCCACCCAAGCGTTTGCGCGTAATACTCATGTAAATGTGAACTTCAAATTTAAAATTGGAATTTTAGGTCGGGAAAAAAATCTAACTTCATCTATTCAATGAGACAAACATTTTTTTAAAAAAAATACAATTTTTTAGTAAAACAAACAGCAACACCGCTATGAAGTGTTAAAGATCACTAAAACTATTAATAGTTTTTATCTACGATTGATACGAAATATAAATATTGTATCTCTGTTTAGATGCGTAGAAAGTGATTCTTTACGTACTTGTATTCATTGAGCATGTGCGTCTCATAGTTCTGAAGAATTCCTCTTCTTTACCACCCTAGGGCGGTAAAGAAGAGGAATTCTTCAGCTTTACCCACGATTAGCGAGTTTGTTTACAATTAACCAAACTAATTTGCTGTTCTTTTATTAAAGTAACTGTTTATATCGAGTTTTTAGTGAAAAACAATGAGTGAATCAAGTGACTTAAACGAAAATGTGGAGAATAATAATCCTCCAGAAATAATTAATTCGGCAAAAAATACAACTCAAGAATAAATGCCATCTTTATCAAGAGAGAGGTACGAACTTACATACAGCAAGTTTATTTTTTTCTGTATTTATTATTTAAATCTAACAATCGTAGATAAATTACGGTACGCAACTTGTGCGAAAACGGCATTTTGCATTGCTCGTGTGGTTTTACTACCCTCGCTATCGCTCGGGTGCAAACTCCACACTCGCATGCAAAATGCTACTTTCCGCACTCGACGCGTAATGTACTATTATGTAATAAACAATATAACAATAAAGTAATATAACAATAATGTTAATGTTAATATAACAATAAAGTACATGATAGGATGTGAGGAAGCTATGTGCCACACTAATTGGCAGTCTATTTTGTTTTTTTACTCTATTATAAGCGATGTCCATTGTAATGAGGTTGTATTATTGTAAAACTATACGTAAATCAGAACATTTTCTCTGACTATTTGTTTCAAGTTGAAATACGATTGTTCTCTACTTAAATTTAGTGATGTTTAATCATCCTGAATGAAATTCAAATTTCAAGAGCAAAACTCATATTGTCCAAAATGTCTGATTTCTATTGAAATTTGTCAATTGTTTAATTAATATTATTAATAGTATTGCTTTTTTTAGTTCTTCTTTGGATGGTTACTCCCCTATGTGTTTTTAGAACATAAAGGACTTTAACTAAATAACTACAGTAGAGTCTCGCTTATCCGGATCCAATTGTACAAATTGGAACCAGGACCTGTTAAGATTTATTAATTGTTAAGATAATTGGAGTTTCTGCTTTTATTGTCTATTAAAATTTATAAAATCGTTCCTAGTATAGTTTATAGGTGTATATTCAAACAGTCTAACACGAGGAATACCCGGTATGTTTGTTAAAAATAAACAAACAGATTTAGATCCACCGACAAATCTGTTTCGGTTCCATAGAAATGTAGGGCGGAAGATATAAAGGAAGTGTATTCCAGGAAATACAATTATATGTGACAGAGATGGGGAGAGGGTTTTAAGAATCACGTAGCGGCAGCTCAACGCAGTTCCATGAAATTTCACCAAGCCGCCAATGTCTAATGTCTCAACTTTTTGTGAAATGAATCGCTCCTCGAATTTCATATCGGAACACAGCCTGTTTCTCAGGAAGTCCCTTCTATACCTGCACCTGCTTAATAGATTGTCATTTTATTTTAATTCATTTGATATTCGGACTGGTGACAGAACAGCTCTTAACTTAAATAGTGTACGATGTACAATCATGTTTTGGAGACTAATAGAAGTAATTTTTACGATAAAAACCTAGATTTTAATAGTTTTACGCTATTAAAACTTGTTTTACAAACATTTTAAAACTGATTTCGTTTAATCCGGAATTTCGGTAATCCGGACTGGGTCCGGTCCCATCAAACCCAGATTAGCGAGACTGTACTGTATTAAGACAAAGGGATGTATAATCTAATGTACTTTGGGACAAAGGAATATCACACTTCTGTTTTTATAAGGGGAGTAACAGTCTAAAGAAGGACGTTCCGTACACCTTCTTTAGATTATTACTCCTCTCTGTTTTCTTTATAAGGGGAATAACAGTCTAAAGAAGAACATTCCATACACCTTCTTTAGATTGTTACTCCCCTCTGTTTTCTTAATAAGGGGAGTAACAATCTAAAGAAGTGCCGCTTTTTTTTTTTAATTTGAGGAGTTCAATGAATGGTGTCATGGATCAACTTATTGAGTTATTATGAGATTTTAAGAATTTACTCGTCAATTTAGCTTTTGAGTTAAATTCACAGAGTAAATTCCAAAACTCATTATACGAGAAAAAAAATCTATTTGCTGCTGTGAATTTTCTTTGTAATCGGCCCATGTATTAATTATTATGTATATATATATTTTTTTTAATTTTTAATAAACAAATGTAAATAAAAAATAACTTTACTTTAATTATTGACTAAATATTTTATTTGTTTTTAAATAGAATTGCTGTGTATGATATTAAATTAATTTGTAACTGTACTAAATATGAAATAAATGTTTTTCTATTTAATGTTTTAAATTTCTCTTATAATAGTCAAGGGAGGTAGCATGCATAAAAGTGACTTAAGGTGGGTTCACAGCTAGCGGATACTTATTTGCGGAGGGCTATATAGATAACAATATATTCTTCGGAGAACCGCCGAGACAGAGGACGGAGTCGTTGTTTCCCTCCCCTCAAGTTTCGGTCGGTCAGGTTATAAACAAAGCCAATTATGACATCGTTTTTTCAACTTGAATTTAGTTCTCTTGCTTAAAAAAAAACGTATATAATTAAGATTATAGATTATGACTTTTATTATTATATAAATAAGAAATAGGTATATAATCAAAATAATGAAGGAACAGATATAATAAACACAGATATAAAAAAAAACACGGACATAATACACAGATGAAAATAAAACACTGATAAAAAACGTATGTTAAACACAGATGCAGTACAGATTATAATAAAAATAATGTAGGAACAAATTCAGATACACAATAAAATATAATAAACAATTGTAATATAAAAACAAATAGGAAATAAGAAGAGGACTAATTGAAGGTTTCATACAGGTTTTAAAGCGTAAAAATGATGGTTTGGAACCAACTTTCGGCGGCACCGTAAAAGAGTTGCCATAGATGAATCCCTCCGTGCCTCTGCAATTACGGATCCGCTAGCTATGAACCCACCTTAACATCTAGCTATATGGTCAGCTAAGTTCATCTGTGGGACATAGCTTGGCTATAAGCAGTTAAAAAATTGGTCCAAGACAATTCAGACAAACTTTCTCATATACGAGTTCATAATTACTTAGCCCAATGTTTTCCATTTATTAGTTTTCGTATGTACGTTTAATAACTATTAAACATTTCATCAAAATGTATCATAAAAATAACTTCTCCTAGGCGAGGAATCGAACCCAGCCTTTCTCTGTGTGAAGCTATTTTCTCAGGAACTAGATTTTTCCTGGGAAAACAGCTTATATTATTAGATTCGTAGTTAAATTGACTACATTTTAGAATTTATTAATCAAAATTGTCAGAACAGTTTTGGAGAAATAATATTTTCAGAGTTTTTGGAGGGTAGGGCCTCCCAAATTTGGGGCTAAAATTAATTTCTCGATTTTGCTTTGGGGTATTTTTTTTTTTTTTTTTTTTTTTTCGCTCATTTTGGCTCAT
Source organism: Gerris lacustris (assembly GCA_951217055.1). Taxonomy (NCBI): domain Eukaryota; kingdom Metazoa; phylum Arthropoda; class Insecta; order Hemiptera; family Gerridae; genus Gerris; species Gerris lacustris. Next base: position 3,057,265 of record OX578286.1, on the reverse strand, counting down.
CCTAACTAAAAAATTAGTAATTAGAACCACAAATCAAGTTGATGTTAGTATGTCACTTTCTATGTGACCACACTGATTTGAAGAAATATTTCATAATTTACGATTTTTGTAGTATTCATACTACTGAAAGATTAAATTTTATTTATTTATTTTTTTTTTTTTGGGCCTTAACATTGGGCTATTAGCGCATACTCATGTTTTTGTAGCATCCTCATATGTTTAGGTAAGTTTCAAATTTCTTTCATGATGTCAATTTCGTGTAGGTAGTCGAATAGTCGTTCAGTGGTAATTTCGTTGATTTGGAGAATTTCGGAAATGCTGTTGGGTATTTGGAGTCGTCGAATATTATCAAGTTGCGGACAGTCACAGAGGATGTGGTACACAGTCATTTCTCGGCCACAAAGCGTACAAACAGGTTTGTCTTGCTTAGTTATAAGGTATTGGTGAGTCAGTCTCGTATGTCCGATTCTTAGTCTGGCGAGCACAACTTCTTCTTGTCGGCATCGTCTGCTGCTAGTTTTCCAGTCTGATAAAGTCGGTTTGACAAATTTTAACTTATTATTGTTGCTTTCTGTCCATCTTTGTTGCCATTGCCGAAGAACTTGCTGTTTAATTCTTTTGTCCAGGTCTTTTGCAGTTACTATTGTGTTCAGCTGTTCACCTGATGTGATGGTGGTTTTGGCTAGTTTGTCTGCCTCCTCGTTTCCAGGTATGCCTGTGTGGCTTGGCACCCAACAGAAATGAACATCCAAGGCTCCTTCATGGATACAGCTCCGAATTTTTCCTATTATATCATTTTGAGAATATAAATTGTCTAGGGTTTGTAGGGCACTTTGGGAGTCTGTATATATTACTACTTTCCGCATTTGGTTTTCAACGGCGTATTTCAGAGCGTTGTAGATGGCTTCCAACTCAATAGAACTTATAGAGCTCCACTTACTACAAGAGAACTGCTTTGATGTTGCCTCGTGCACAAATGCCCAACCTGTACCAGATGAATCTTTAGATGCATCAGTAAATAATGCTTCCATGTGTGAGTGCGTGGACCTGTGCTTTCGATATTCTTGAAGGTACTGTTCTGTTAGGTACAATTCAATTAGAAATTCATAATTTACGATTTTGGTAGTATTCATACTACGGAAAGATTAAATTTTAATTTAAATCAAATTATAATTATTATTAACTACGGGAAACAGACAGAGAAAAATATACTCCAGCGCTGGGATATAGAGGCCTGTGGTTCAAATCCCAGCGCTGGAGTGTATTTTTCTCTGTCTGTTTCCCGTAGTTAATAATAATTATAATTTGATTTAAAAGAAATATTTCAGTTAATTTTACTAACTTTTAGCTTTATATTATTTTTATTAAGAGACAAAGATGAACTATAGACATTATAGAATTATCATGGTTAAACTGAAGCATAATTGAGTTGTAATAATGGGAATGTTAATTGGTAAACAATGTTCGGTTTGTTATAGCAAATAAAGACTGAAGATGACCTTAGTATTGGTCGAACGGTTTGGGTCAAAACGTTTCTTCACAATATAAAGTAAATTGTATTATAACTCACACCTACAATATCCATCAACACAAAAATAGTCAAAGAAATATTTGAATAACTAACCCATCAAATTGGCTATAGGTAGGGTTACCATATGTCCGGATTTCATCAGGACAGACCGGATTTGAAACATCGCTCCGGTTTAGCGTCTGAATTTGAGAAATGTCCGGATTTTACTAAGATGACCGGAAAACACTGCAAAAGCGATGATGGGGTCTATTTGGACGCCTGAAAGTGGAATATTGTCTGTCAGTTGTAAAAGAGCTTCTTAATATTAAAGCAAATTCTATTATCACATGCTCTGAATTCCGCAAAATAAGAAATGACTACAACTACTACAAGCCTTAGGGGCCTGGGTGGCTCGGAGGCTAGAGCGCTTGCCTAGTGATAAGGTAAGTTAAGCAGCCTCGAGCATGGTCAGTAGATGGATGGGTGACCGCTTCTGACCACAGCTCTGGGTTCGATTCCTGGACTGTGCCCTCCACTCAATGTCCACCCAGCATTGTTTAAACAAATGGGAAGCTCCTCGAAAGAGTGGCGCCACCAGGTTTCAGCCTGGAAACTATGATGATGACACTCTCGGTTGTAATTCAACTAGTAGGGGAGTCATGGTTGACGACCATATCTTCACATGACTGTGTGAAGATTTCAGTCCCTAACCGGGTTTGATGTATGGGCCCACCTAAGTGGCCTGCGTCTTCGGGTGTAAAAGCCCCCCGGAAATTTAAAAAAAAAAAAAAAAACTACAAGCCTTTCCTAAGAAAAATTATTTCATCTGAAAAGTATGATGCTTGAACTATTATGAAGAACCCATCCCTGGACCCAGCAGAGACTAGAAAAAGTTGATTATGATATTTAATAAATAAATATTAACAAATACTATATTAATCAATATATAACGTAATTATATATATTTGTAACATATTAAGTTTCCCAATTTCACAGAAAAAATTATATAGGTATGTTGCGTAGGTAAATGCAATTTTTTTAAGGTGAGTAATTTTTATAGGTGAGTAATAATTAAATTATTTTATCTCCAGTAGGGAGAAAAAGTTATAATTTTGAATTAGTTTAGAGGAACTAAAGTAAGTCTTTTCATCCCTGAACTCAAAAAGTAGGGAGAAAAAGTAAAAGTAGGGCAAAAAAGTAAAGTAGGGCAAAAAAGCTAAGATTGCAACTTAATTATTTTATAAATAGTAGAAAATGAATGGCTAATGTAATGAAGTTGTTGAAATCAGGTTGGCGACACTGCTTTTTTGTCCATGTTTATCTTTGATTATAACTTGCATCTAAAAAACCTTCTATTTGAGTTTAATTCCAATTCTTATTAGTTTTTAATATTTAATCTCTTATATCTACTATTAAAAGTGCTAATAATTATTGTTATTTATTAAAATAAAATAAATAAAAACCGTGCAATGGACGAAAATGTGTATTTTCTTCTTACTGGAGATAATTATTTTAATAATTATTAGTAACATAATATACTATTAAGTGGGTGAAAATAATAAATTAATATTTCAATTATGAATAGGAAGAAGACTTGAAGACTTTTTTCAGAAATTAGTTCCTCTTTTTCCTGTAAGAGGAGGAGCACCACAGTAGTATTTTTCCCATTCTAACCTTTTCAAAGCTCGTTTCAAAGATCGGAGATGAATATCTCTTTATTTATCTCTGAAGTGACTTCTTTGATTTTTTTTTTTTTTTTTTTTTTTTTTTCATTACACTTATTGGCAACACTTGTACATATAAAAAATCAGTCATTTATAACTTTTAAATACATTTATTTATTTATATTTATCAATACATAATTATCATTTGTACATAAGAAAAGAAAACAATAAAAATTATCCTTATGATATCTTACCCAAGCTAATTTAAACAAAAATTAACATAATTTATTGTTTTTTTATTTATAATTTTCTTAAATTCAACAAAAAATAACTATAAAATAAAAATATAAAATAAACTTAAGGAATTCAGTCTAACATATTAAAAAGGAAAACAAGTTTTTTTTTAAATCAACATTTTTTTTTTTTTTTTTTTGGAGGGGGCTAAAACACACAAATACCAATCCACTCATTAAATATTCTTGATGAATGGAATAGTTGGGGGGGGGGGGATTAAAATCTGAAGATAATTTTATGGAGTCAATTTAATAATATGCAGGTTATATAGGTTGGAAATCAAAATTTTGAGTTTTGGATATGAAGTATTAGTTGTAATCCTGCAAAATGCTTCTCCAAATAAGTGGCCTAACTAGGCATTGAACCTATAACCTACTGACTATCAGAAGTATGCTTAAAAATAAATAACAGAATTAATCCTTGTTTTTAATATTTATTTTGCATTTTTTGTGCCTGTTGTTAAAAATCTTTGGAGGACTTCTTAAATCACTTCCAGCCACCCAATCAAGCTGAAATATGACTCATTCACTCAGTATAATATAAAATAAAAAAATGCTATCAAATTAATTAATTAAAATTAATATTAATTAATTCTAATATAAAATAATTCTAATAATTAATTTATTAATTAAAAAAATTAACTTGCCGATGAATTAAACAACCAAAATTCATAAATATTAAGGATTTATAACAAAAACTTTTTTTTTTGGGGGGGGGGGGGGGGGGCTATTATTATTTTATCTTCTCCATTTGTGTAAAAAAAAAAGAGTTTTTTTTTTTTTTTTTTATTGAATAAAATAATCGGTACTTCTTTAGATTATTACTCCCCTATGTGTTTTTAGAATATATATGACTTTAACTTAATAACTATTAAGACAAAGTGATATTTAGTCTAATGTACTTTGGGACAACGTAATATCACACTTCTGTTTTTATAAGGGGAGTAACAGTCTTAAGAAGAACATTCCATACACCTTCTTTAGACTGTTTCCCCCCTCTGTTTTCTTTATAAGGGGAGTAACAATCTAAAGAATGTGTGAAGTAATTATATTTTATCCCTCCGAATACATTATCAAACCTGTAATTAAATATTTTTAATTATTTTTTACAGATCTTTTGCAATAATAAACAGTTTTCTATTCAATGCATTAATTTTTTTCTTCTAATTAATTTACATAGATTCATGTTTGCAGTCGGTAACAGATCTAACTCTTCTTTTTCATTAAGTTTGTTTTTCATTAAACTTCCTTTTTCATTTCAAATTGGTTGTCCCCTTTAATTTTAGAGTGCTGTACATAACAGAAAAAAAATCCATCACAATACTTTCTCTTTATATGAGAAAGTAAAAATGTGATGCATTAAATAGAAAACTGTTTATGGTTGTAAAAGATCTATTTTACTATGTTTTTACTAGCTTGCTTTCTTGTTTGTTTGTTTGTTTGTCCAGTACAAATCTTGCAATCGATGTTTAACTAACTTCCCTCAGTAGCTAGACATTTGAAACTTTTTTAGAATAGCTCAGAACACGATGACAATCCAATATTTTAATATTTTTAGCCATCTTTCAGCAGAATTTAATTAGTTTTCAGCAAATTTTGCTGTTTGGAAAGTTAGTTTGGAAAAAATCCGCAAGTTATTTTATTTGTTTCGACATATCCCATATTTACAATCTTCATTTTGACGGGTTTCAAATTTATGATTTTTTACAGAAAATTTAAAAACGTAGTACATGTAAAAAGTTCTTTTTATCTTGTATTTATTTAAATTTTTAATTACAGATTACATAATTTATCAATTGAAGGGATGAAATATAACTAATAACCAATAGAAATTAAGTTTATTTTATTTTATTATTTTTTTTTTTTAAAAAAGACAAAAGGAGAAGATAGAAAAATAGGAATAATAAACGAAAGGGGACAACCAATAAAAAATTAAATAAACAGAATTAAGAGAAAATATAATAGTTATTATCAGTAGGTAAGACGAGCGTTAGAGCTGTTGTCAGATTCAAAATAAGTACGTTAGATTTTAGAGCAAATATTTTAAAACAAAATAGTTGCACTACTTCAGTCAGATATATATCAGAAATGAAAAATAACTATTTAATGGTAAACCAAGTAAAGGTGATTTTACTGATCAGTATTTGAACAGGACATAGAGGATGGAGGTACATTTTTCCAAATTCCAAGACAGCGGTAAGTCCAAAATTTTGGTTTTTACTTTTGACTGATCCTCATTATGCCCCATAGTTACTTTACTAGAATATTCACCATTGTGTGTGTGTGTTTTTTTACATTAAACTGAATAATTTATGACTTCGATGTTTATTCCAAAAACAGCCAAAAAAAGTTTTTAATTCTGATAGTGTGGGGGGAATGGGGTGTGAAGAGCCAATGAAAGTTGGAGATTTTGGTAGTAGGTCATGCAATGACGATCCTAGGGGCAAACTAAAGGGGCTTGAGCCCCCCAGAAATAAAAATTAGCCCCCACAGAAGTCAAATTAGCCTTAAATAGTTTGTGATCATCACCCTTCTTAAATTATTGTAAACAAATAAATAAATGTGAAAATAAATAAAAATTTAAACAAGTCATAAGTATTATTTTATTTATTGGACTGGATAAAATATTTTTACTAAAATAAATATTAATTATAATAATAAATAGAAACATTTTACGGACATGATGCCATGTTTATATTTGGACTAATTAGTTTTTGAAAAGAAAGAATAAAAAAAATTACCTGCATTATACTAACATTTTTAATAACTTTTAGATAAGTGAATTTTGAAAGATTTTCTGCGTAATTTATTTAAAATTATTATGTTTCTTTATTTAAATAATTTAATTGTACTGTTAAATATTTTTTACTTTTAGGTTTCTGTACAAAGTACGAAAAGAAACCTTAATTCATTTTTTTTTTTTTTATTTTTTATTAAGTTTTTGGTAGTTTTCATACTACGGAAAGTTTAAATTTTAATTTAAATCAAATTGAAAAATACTCTCCAGCGCCGGGATATGAACCACGGGTCTCCTGTATTTCCAGTACAGATGCTCTTACCAATTAAGCTACGCAGGAGAATGATTTTTCACTGCCGTAATCGATAACTAGTCCCAAATCCAAGCTCAATATTCATACACATTTAGACAGTCAATATTTTATGAAATTAGAACTAAACCGAGAATTAACGCTTATAATTATAAAGTACTCAATTAGTACCTGTACCTTGTACAATCAATTCGACATTCAATTTTTAAGTTTTTGGTAGTTTTCATACTACGGAAAGTTTAAATTTTAATTTAAATAAAATTATAATTATTATTAACTACGGAAAACAGACAGTGAAAAATACGGGATCCCGGCGCTGGAGTGTATTTTTCACTGTCTGTTTCCCGTAGTTAATAATAATTATAATTTGATTTAAAAAAAAAAGAAATCTTATATAATGGCTCTTGTCTGTCTGTCCGTTGGCATTTGTTGGTTTATGTTTCGATTCATAAACTTCTAGGATTCAATTCATAAATAGCTAGAAACATGAAATTCGGCACACAGGTGCATCTCGGCATTTGTGACAACTACACTTTTTGGAGTTTTCACACTTAATATTTTCAAGATGGTGGGTGAATAAACAAAAGTTTTTAGTCACCATGACATATTATAGACAAATTTAAAGGTCTTGAAGTGTAGAAAAAGAATATGCAACTATTAAAATTTTACACTTAATAATTTTAACTTAATCGTACAGAAACCGGCAATTATCGCCTCACCTACTTACATGAAGCGGGCATTACTTGTTTATTGTAAAAGGCTTTTTTCTCTAGCATATATTTTCATACATGTTATAGGTATAATTTAATATTGTTTTAATTGTGCAACAAAAATGTGATTTTTGTAGTTTTAAGTATTAATTTTAATGTTGTTATCTATAAATATTACACTTTTCTGACAATTTATACATTTTTTTTACTAACCTATACAGTTTTTAAACTAATCCTTTTGTCAGTGGCGGCGCTAGACCTGTGCAGGCAGTGCGTCGCACATGGCCCCACGCTGCAATACGAAAGTGTATAAAAAGAGTATCCTCCAGACCCTTCGGTTAAGGGCCCCGCAATATCAGTTCGTAAAAAGCTCCACAATGGGTAGCGCCGCTACAGCCTTATGTTCCTCTATTAAAAATTTTTCAAGGTATATGTTATACTCATGTTAAAATTATCATTATTAAGACCAATACTTTCTTTTATGAGCTCAGAATTTCCAGATACTGAGCTTTCATTGGCTCCCCACCCCATTTTTTTTTTTTTTTTTACTTTTCCACACTGTCGATGCACTAAAAAACTAATTTGGCACAGACTGTAGTGGTTTTATTTTACCCTCACCCAGGTGGGCCAATTTAAGTGTCAAAACTTAAAAACTTTTTTGGCTGGAGTATAGTTTGAAGAAAATATCGGTAGAAAACCAAATGTTAATGTACATCAAGTTAACAATTTAATGAAGTGGATGGTTTGTCCAGGTCACCACTTGAGTCCAGTTTCTCTTTCTTACAAGCCGCATTCTGATTTTTCTTCCGCGTTACTTTCTGGTGCTTTTTTGATTTGATGTGTGCATTCCACTGTACATCACCTAGGGGCATAAAAAGTAAGTGATAGTATTAGGATTGTGTTCAGTTACAGTTAACGATATATTAGGGTTGCCATATTTCCAATGGACATAACCGGGACACCTCCCCCCTCCACTCCCACTCCTAAAAGAAATAATGTACATATAACTCTATTTTAGTGTCCAAGTACCAACTGTGCTATATAATATCTGTTACAAAATGTTAAATGTTACTATTACAAAAGGATTGGTACTTTTGATTTTTTTTTTATGTTGTACCTACTAGGTGTAGGCAACCTAATGAAATGCCTAAGTTTTCGTTTTTGTGTAGACAGAGGACCACCGGAGCCGAAAAACCACATGCTCTTCAGCACCAGTGGCGCTCCGAAAAAATTTTCAAAATTTCTTTGATCTAAAAACTTTATGCATAATTTCTCAATAAATCACCCCAAAAATAGCTGTATTTCGGAAGCTATTTACTATACAGGGTGGTCCAAAAGTCCCCCCCCCCTCTTAACTTTTGAACGGTTTGAGATAAATTAATGAAACTTGGGGGATCTCTACCATGCAAAGAGAAGTTTGTTTTCATGCAATCTCCCACTAGGGGCAACCACCCACTTTGCCCCCAGGCCACCCAACTTCAAAATTTCAAATTGTAATGTATATGTTTGATAGCATATTTGGATTCTACGGTAAAAAAGAATCAAATTTTTCTTTAAACTTTTTTATCTATCTCCAATATTTTTCCCCCAATAGGGGGGCAAAGATAGCAAAATAACCCTTCCGATAATACGTTGTAAAATCTAAACGGTTAGAGATAAATTAATGAAACTTAGGGGATCTGTACCATGTAAAGGGAAGTTTGTTTTCATGCAATTGCGCAGTAGGGGCAACCACCCATTTTACCCCCCAGGCCACCTAACTTCAAACTTTTAACCTAGAGTGTATATTTTTGATAGCATATTTGGATTCTACAGTGAATAATAATAAAATTTTACTTGTAACTTTTTTTCTATTTCCAATATTTTGCCCTCTACAGGGGTGCAAGGATAGCAAAATAACCCTTCCGAAATAGTAAAAAAATAACACTTAGATCGTTATAAAATCTAAACGGTTTGAAATAAAGTAATGGAACTTGGGGGATCTGTACCATGTAAAGGGAAGTGTGTAATCATCCACTCGCGCACTAGAGACAACCACCATTTTGGCCGCAGACGCTGAAATCTATGATTTTTATACCTTTGCCCCCCATAGGGGGCAAATATTGGAGTTAGAAATAAAATATTTTTTATTATAAATATTTAGGTCCTCAGGGGTATTAAAAAAATAAAAACTACTTCATTAAGTTTTTTAAGGTGATATTTCGTCCCTAACTTGGGACATCTTCCAACCTTTATTCGAGGTCTTGTGTTAAAATCAAAAAGTTTGATACAAACTATTTTTCGTTCATTTATTCTATACAATTTACAAATCTCTTTATTATATTACAAAGATTATCGTTGAGCCGCTTCAATAGGTTTGCTTCTTCCTTTCCTGAAATTTTTAAATGAACGAAAAATAGTTTGTATCAAACTTTTTGATTTTAACACAAGACCTCGAATAAAGGTTGGAAGATGTCCCAAGTTAGGGACGAAATATCACCTTAAAAAACTTAATGAAGTAGTTTTTATTTTTTTAATACCCCTGAGGACCTAAATATTTATAATAATTTACATAATAAGGGGACTACAAACATTATATATTATATATAAAATGGTTAAAATATTTTTATTTTTTGCCGTAGAATCTAAATCTGCTATCAAAAATATACGTTCCAGGACCAAATTTTAAAGTTAGGTGGTCTGGGGGCAAAATTGGAGGTTGCCCCTACAGCGCGGCTGCATGAAAACAAACTTCCCTTTACATGGTACAGAACCCCTAAGTTTCATTAATTTATCTCTAACCGTTTAGATTTTACAACGTATTATCGGTAGGGTAATTTTGCTATCTTTGCCCACCTATAGGGGCAGATTTAGATTCTATGGTGAAAAATAAAAATATTTTACTTCAAACTTTTTTTCTATCTCCAATATTTTTCCATATAGGGGGCAAAGGTATAAAAATAGTAAATTTCAGCGATGGGGGCAAAATGGTGGTTGCCCCTAGTACGCGAGTGGATGAATACACACTTCCCTTTACATGGTACAGATCCTCCAAATTTCATTGCTTTATTTCTAACCGTTTAGATTTTATAACGATTTAAGTGCTATTTTTTTACTATTTCGGAAGGGTTATTTTGCTATCTTTGCGCCCCTATAGGGGGAAAAATATTGGAAATAGAAAAAAATGTTTCAAGTAACAGTTTAATATTTTTCACCGTAGAATCCAAATATGCTATCAAAAATATACACTCTAATTTGAAATTTTGAAGTTAAGTGGCCTGGGGGCAAAGTGGGTGGTTGCATGAAAACAAACTTCCCTTTGCATGGTAGAGATCCCCCAAGTTTCATTAATTTATCTCAAACCGTACAAAAGTTAAAAGGGGGGGGGGGGGGAGGAGACTTTTGGACCACCCTGTATAAACCTCCTAATGGTCACAAATTATATAGGACAATCATTTTACTGAAAAGTTAGTCCTTATCAATTTTGCTAAAAAACCTTGGCTTTTAGGATTAAAAAAACAAGCAATTTTGAAAAATGTTTAAAATTCACTCATATGATTCTTATATGTGTAGAAAAGTTACTCTTCTTTTTAAAGGTAAAGATTATCTTTACTTCATGGTGCAAACAGGCTAACACTGAGAAAGTCAAACATTTTAATGTGCCTGTTTATTCCAAGTTCCATGCAGATATTACAAATAATGTTACCACTTTTAAGCGTGTAGTGTGGATCCTTATTGTGTTACCACTGTTGGTACTTGTCATTCTCATAATTGAAAATGCGCTGGAAACAGAATATTGTCTATTTTTGACGTCTTCGTTGAAAACTGGGACAATCTCAACAAAATGGGACGCCTAGCAACCCTAGAATATATTTGTTTGAAAAATAATTTATTTTTTTACTGGTTTTGTTGTCTTATTATTTCTTCAGTTAATAACTGACTAAGATGTCGGGAGTGTTGATAATATAGCCACTTAAAAATAAACAACCTTTATGTGTATGTTATTATTATGTGTATTACAGAATTTTTATGTTCTACTGAATTTATAATAATAGTTGTAAAAAAAAGAAATACTTCTTGCATAAGAGTCCGCAAGACAGTGAGACATTTTCATGTTTTCGCTCTGCGTAAACTACCGACATAAAATGAAATAAAATCGGTAATTTATTCAAGTAATTGATAAAAGTAGATGGAAGATAATTTTTATTATTATCTCCACACCAGCACTGCAGTGGCTTGATTACAAAATACTGAATTCAAAGGCGCCGGCCCGCCTTCTACGAATTGTTAATATGCCTTCATACTAGGTAGGCTGAGAGGGCTGAGAGTTGATGGCAACCTCCTGTACTTTCCTAACTCCCTGTCACACTTATAAATCTTTTCGACTTTCTTCAGCCCTATGACGTGCGGTGGAGAGAGGCCCAACAGCTGGAGACTGGATTACACACCTCCTATAGCTTTTTAACTCCCTGACATACTTCTCTGAGTTTTTAAGCTAAAAGTAACGTAACGTTTTTGACTTATGTTCCATAGCCTAAACATGAAAATGTCAAAATGTTAACTTACCAATAAAAACCCTGTCGCAAGTGTGACAGTAATGGTTGGATTTGTTGTCGACAGCAGGCAGAGGGTTGACAGTGTGACTAGGTCTTGCTATAGGGGTAGGAACTGAAGAGTCTGTCGGCTGACCTAAAAGTGACTTGACAACAGCTGAAGCTGGATCCAACACTTGACTTTCCCACTGAGGTACATCTGAAGTGTCCAAACCATAGACAGGGGGAACCTAGAACACAACAAAATACAAAATACACTAAACAAATTTAAACAGATTTTATTTTTCAATAAAATCGTGAGTTTTTAAAAATTTTCACTATAAAAATAGTGAGTTTTTCTAAATGACCGTATATAATATATACGGTCATTTAGAAAAACTCACTAATTTTCAACATTGAAAAATCAGCAATATAATGCCAATTTACTAACATAACAATGAGCCTCAGAGAAAATAATTGTCCATCACATTCTGCAACATATTTCCCTTGGATTCTCGATGATGGTTTTCTCCGATAGCTCATTTCACCATACCATGAAATGAGCTTTACAGGAAACATTCGGCGAAGTTTATTGAATAAGTGAAGGCGAAGTTATTGAAATAAGAGCAGTATTGGAAGGAGCTTCGGCCTGTTAAAACTATATGGTTCGAAGAGGTTGGCAATGTCTTCAGCCAATGACACAACAGCCTAATGACTCCAAACCTAGCATACAATCTGAAGCTGTACATAAGCCTTTATTGGTATTCTTAACTTAAGCGTCGTTATTATTATTATTTTGATTTTTCATACATACGTTTCAATACTTCATTGTTCTAAACAGCTTGGTTTTCCAGTGAAACCCGCGTTACGAAAGGGTTGAAATCCGAAATTTCGCCTCCACTACTGAAAGCATCTTCAGGATTATGGTTCATCGTGATGTTTACTTAAAGCAACAACAAGACATACTGACGACTGGAGTGAAGGACCGCGTACTTATACTAACTTTCTGGAACGTAGATTATACCTGGATTCCCCGGGGGTTCCTTGAGTCTGATTAATCCTTTGTCGAGATGACGCAATCGAGCAGGTGCTGCCTTCGTCGGTGTTCCTTTGTGGATTGGGTAACGTTAGAAGTCGGGAAGTGACCGCAGCACAGCTTCTTGCTTTCTGCTTGGCACAGGTGCTAACCAGAGGTTTCCAGGTCTGGGAAAAAGTGAATCCATCCTCTCTGTTGAAGTTCTCCCGTTGTTTCTCGATCTCGATAGCCTCTCTTACCACCCTGCAGTGATACCTGTTGACAGAAGCGAGTACTCTTATGTCCTCAAACCTTATGAGATGGCCGGTTTCGCCAGAATGCTGAGCTATCGTTGTTTTTAACTGCTCTTACGTGTTCTAGTAGGCGGGTAGAGATCAACCTTCCGGTTTACCCGATGCAGTTTTTGTCGTAACTGCAAAGGATTTGGGAAACACCACAATTTTTGAGATGAAGGTGATCTTTCAGCGATTGAAGAAGCCTTTGTTGATCATGTGGGCGTTGAATGTGGTCCCGATGCCGTGCTTTCTGAGAATCCTGCATAGCTTATCCTTCGTTCCTTTGATGTAGGGGAGATAAGCCTTCCGTTGATCTTCCGTCCTTTCTGCTGGGGTGCGTTCCTCGGTGATCTCTTCACGGCGGATGGTACATCATACAGATGTATGATGTGTGAAGTGGCTGCAACTCTCGACCACGGGGACAGTAAAAAGGGCCTCGACATGTCACATGTCCTAATTTCTAGGTTCCAACAAGTGGTTCTTCCTACCCGTCTACTACTTATTTTAGTTATTTGACTTTTAAAATCTTTTGCCATCTTAATTGCTTTTTTTAATCATTTTAATTGTTTACCTACTTGTTAGGGTTTCGTTGGTAAAACCAAAAAAAGAAACCCTTATAGTTTCGTTCCTGTGTCTGTCTGTCTGTCACTCTGTACGGTTCCAATAACTTTTGAATCAAAAGAGATAAAGACATGAAACTTTCCAGTATTAAAGAACGCATTGACGCGCACATAGGAAAAATATAGCGAACTCAAAATTATCAGCTGTTCAAATTCAAAATGGCGGATAATTCACGTCACGCGAAAACAATATTTTTTTAAAATTGCGAGTGGGGTATCAAATGAAAGGTATTAAAGAGTAGATTACAAAAATATATAACACTTAGGGAACATGTTTATTTTTCGGCGCCATTTTGTCAAAAAACATCGACATTTTTCGTGTGTCCCCCCCTCCCCCTAAAACTATATTTCTGCTGTTACTAAAAATATAGAAAAATATGCAAAATGTGCGGTCTAATGGGCCAATGAAAAAATAAGAATAGCAATTTGATCCGATTTACTGGAAATCCAAGATGGCGGATAACTCATGTCACTCGAAAAAAATATTTTTTTAAAATTTTGAGTGGGGTATCAAATGAAAGGTATTGAAGAGTAGATTACAAAAATATATAACACTTCTGGAAAATATTTAATTTTTCATGCCATTTTGTGAAAAAACATAACATTTGAACACCCCCCCCCCCTTATACTAATTTCATGGTCACGATACCAACGAAACCCTTTTTACGTGAGACTTCAAGTCTAAACAATTTATTTTTTTATGTTTGTCAGTTTTAATTGTTATGTAAGTTTTTGATTAGCTGGATATTTCTTGTCTGTTCTTAGGCACTGATGATGGTCTTTTGACGGCTGAAAGCTGCTTTTTATGTGGAGAGACAGTTTATGTTATTCCTATAAGATGACCTCCATAGACAGGGGTTCCTAAAGTTTTTTTACAAGCCCCCTACTGTCAAGAATAAAACTTCTCTCGCCCCCCCCCCCCCTCCCCTTACACAATTTTATGTGGTCATGAAATAAACAAGTATTACATTGAATAACCATACATATATTCTTATTCTATTTTTTTTTATAACATTACAAGTTGCAATTTAAACTGAACAACTAAGAGACAAAATAAATCAGTGCGATGGATGAGCTTTCATTTTTTTACAAGATTCCCTATTCTTGGATAAGGCCCCACGCCCCCCTTGACTTGTCTTTACGCCTCACTTGGGGGGCGCGCCCCCCACTTTGGGAACCAATGCGGCATAGACGCTCCCATATCTAGCACGTCTAGTACTAGTTCTAGGACTTACTACTAAAAACCTAAGGTTGCAAATTTCGAAAACTTTTTTCCCCAAAAAAATAAACTTAATGTACCTACGCATGAATTGGTTTGTGAAAAAAAGAGATTACCTTCTCTCTCTGTTTACTTCGGATATATGAGAAACTTACTATATTAGAAGATAATACTTACATGTCTGTCTGGTGTGTTGATGAATCTCTGATTGACCCACTTATTCTGTCTCTTAGCGTAACGTTTCGTAGCGAGACGTAAACCAGCGAGGCCGTCCTGCAAGGCTTTCCGACTACTGTCGTTATGTTGACATCTCTCAGACTCCTCGAGCTTCAAATAACTGTCAAACTCTTTGAAACCAATAGACTGGAATATCCCTTGTGTGTACACCGGCCTAGAAACAGAACAACAAATCAAAATAGTATCTTCAGTGGTAGTACCCTTTTTTTCAATATATATATGTGTAGTATAGTTGGATCCACTTAAGGGTTAAGGCAAAAAAATTCAAGAATTCATGCTTATGGCGACGTTTCGACCTATCCGGTCATTATCGAGCCTGAAAATGATTTGTTTATTTAGCATATACTTAAAAAGAAACATTGCACTAAAACATATATCACACTTACATAGAAAAATAAACCCGTTAAGGGGTCTGAATAATTTGTATAAAATCAAAACAAAAGTACCTTTAAAAAAACATGGAGCTGAGTACTCATAGAGTTCAGTCAAAAAGTTAAAAAAATATATATTTGGAAACTGATTGTTTCCTAGTCTAATGAACGTATAATCCGTGGAATACATCTCTCAAATAGATCATTTTTTAAAAATAAAAACATCATCCCCTCCATTCTAAAACAAAATTTAAAAACAGGAACTATACCAAGTGGCATTTTACATCTTTCATTTCTTATAATTGTGTGTAGTTGACTGTTGTAAATTTTACCTTATTTATCATATTCTGGTGTTTGGTGTTATCACATTAAAGCAAGAGGTAACTATCAGCTATTTCATATAAGATTATCACAGATTTCACTATTCTTTAAAAACATAAATTAACAAATAACAAAAACTATACACACAGATTTAACACTTAACATAACATTATTCTTAAAAAACCAAAAGTATGAAGTGGTTGATAACAGTATTCCCTTATCTCTTATCAATATTGATTCTTATTACTTAAAAAAAGTTGTTAAAATTAATTCTGTTAATTGAAACTCTTAAAAAATAACATTTTGTAGTAAAGTAATTAAAAAATAAAAATGTTTATTCCATTATAAAACGAATTTAATTAAGTTATTGTTGGCGGGAGATTTGAATTTGAACCGGTATGGTAGATTCCACTATAAAATTTGTTCAGAGATCTGGAATCGGTTTTTAAGTTAACAGTTTTGTCTAATTTTATCGCTATGTTTAGAGCTTCAACCATTTTTCTTCTGTTATTCTTATTTTCTCTAGCTATTATTTTAGTTTCATCAAAATTGAAAGAATGTTTTGTAGCTAATGTATGACCAGCTAAAGCCGTGTTGGAGTTTCCCTTTCGTTGGTCATACTTGTGTTGGTCTATCCTATTTTTTAACATTTGGCCACTTTCCCCTATGTAACTTTTTGTGCAGTCATTACATGGGATTTCATATATAGTACCAATGGCGTTTTCCAACGGGATTTTATCTTTAAGATTATGGTAGACCTTGTTGATTTTGTTCAATGGCTTGAACCCAAATCTAATATCTGGGCAATCCATTTTGTGCATAAGTTTAGGTAACTGGTCCGACAATCCTTTAATATAAGGTAAGCTGGTGTATCTTGTAATTTTAGATGGTCTCGTATTAGGGTGTTCTGAATTCTGACTATTTATGGTATCTGGTTTAAAATTTTTATACCACATTCCTTTTATCTTATCTAAAGGGTAAAAATTATCTTTTAATTTTTTGCCTTAACCCTTAAGTGGATCCAACTATACTACACATATATATCAAAATAGTACTTTCTTGGGAAAATAGACTGCCAATTGGTGTGGCACATAGCACATACGGTACAGATAGACGGGACATACGCACTATCCGCAATTTGCAGGTCTGTCTGCGATCAGAGCTTTGGATACACAAAATAAACTGGAAAAGAATAAGTTTTGGCGAGTTGCACACCTTGTAGTGTAGAGGATGATGTAAAGGTTCTTCCGTACTTCCGAATGACTCACGAGAAGTTTGAATCAGGGGAAAAACTAGCGCAATCAAATAAGATACATCCATCTTCGTTAAATCTTTTTTGACAACTGCACTGCGACCAATGGAGATAAAGAGCGTCAAAATTCCCGTGCCACCCGCTCGGTCGGTTTAGGGAGTTCTGCTGAAGGATACCCACCTTCTGCCGCCTGATCGTCGCATTGTTATTCCTTCAATCCAATCATTATTATTATTCATATTCCTACACCTACAGGCGCTCCGGCGCCTCACTGATACAGTACAGTATGAGCGGCAGAAGGAGCACTAATTACAGCATACGCTTGCTACTTTCTGTCTTTATCACCCATCTATTATCAATTGCAGTCTGAAAAGTCACACATTTTTTAAGAAGTAAAAATTGTGCTATTTATGGTATCACTGGCGCCACACTGCTACAATAACACTGATATGAGAAAGTTTTGTTGGATTTGTCGGACAAATTTTTTTTTTTACTTTTTCATATAAAGAGAAAGTATTGTGATGGCGCGAAAATTCGATTTTGAGATTTTGATGAATTTACACGTTTTGAGGTCCCCTGAGTCCAAAAAAGTGGTTTTTTAAAAATGTCTGTCATAGTGACATAAAAGAAATTTGTAATGTAGAAATGAATTTGTAGAAATTTAATGTTATTAACTTTTAAAAATTCCCATGACGCCCGTTCGTCAGGTCCGTGCCGTGCTAACCTAGTTCGCGCGAGGCTTTATGCATGTATTGTAGGAAATGTATTTACGTATGACGATTACTTGAGTTAAAGTAGAACGAGTTAGTTAAAATTTGGTACATGTGTTCAATTTATCAGTGCTCAGGCTAAATTCGTTGGAGAGCGTTATCCTTTAACGTATTAAGGCGCAACGCTCGTGCAAACGTGCGCTTAAAAATTTCAAATCGGAATTTTATATTTATCTATCTAATTACATAATGGTATATTATATATTATTATATAGGTATATTATCCTGAAGCTCTATCAACTGACTCTAAATAATATTATGCACTTGGGAATTTAAAATTTGTTCTAGTGAAAGTTTCTACTATTTTCGTATTTATTATACTTAATAATGGTACAGACGCAAATTTCACGATGCAGCTCAGATGCAACTTTGTTTGACTAACGTTCTTTGAAGTTAGTTATTATTTATTTTTTCGGATTTTTTTTTTTTTTTTAAATAAATTCAAAATATACTTAATATATATATATATATATATATATATATATATATATATATATATATATATATATATATATATATATATATATATATATATATATATATATATTATTTTCTAATGACAGTCACGATTCTTTTTACATTTTTAATGATGACTTCGTGCTTGGTTGTTTATAGAATTATTATTACTTTAAGGTTTATTTTATTATTATTTTTTTTTTTAACGTAATAATAATATCAATAAAACTGTGATAACTAAAATGTATTCACCTCAATTAATCTTCAATGAAAATATTAGAAAATAACGTTTGTGAAAAAAAAATACGAATTACAATGAACCGTTATATAACATTACATTTGTAAGTATATATAAAAATAAATTATAACTTATAAAACACGAATAATCACTACACGTTAATAATTCTCTAAAATAAATTGGTGACTCAACTTTTACTGATGCGAACTTTAAAATAAAAATTGTCGAGGTATATAAACAACTTCATTAAACAACTAATTTTTTTTTAATTGAAATTTCATGCGGTTCAGCCCTTCTTGAATGGAAACTAATTTATGTCATGATTTTAGTTTCCAACTTGGTTAAATTCTGGAGAAAAATAATAAAAATAATGTCTTCTGAACTTTATGAAACTTTTTCATACATTTTAATAGGTCGATTACAAGATGAAAATATATTTAAAACTTTTTTATACTGCTTTGTGGCACGAGTAATAGGAAATCGAAGTTCATCATTTAATAAAATTGGCCGTCTTTGGTTGAGCAAATCTTTGGCTCGATAAGTTTTGAAGTATGGAAATAATAATTAATATATATATTTGTAAACTGAGGATTTCTCCTTGTCCTGGTCTGTTGGGTACTCTGTTTTTTAGTTTACATATTAAAACCAAACATGTCAAACCACTGTGCTATATTTCAACCCCTTTGGGTCATTTTCAAGCTAGAACACAATTACAATACAATTAATTATTACATCTTATACAAGCTTTACCAGTAATTATCAAAATATTTAAATATCTTAAAATCTGTTACACAATTTTTACATTAGCATAATTTACTCTTTTAATAATGTTTAGAGTTAAAAAGAGTAAATTATGTTAATGTAAAAATTGTTAAAAATTGTGTAACAGATTTTAAGATATTTAAATATTTTGATAATTACTGGTAAAGCTTGTATAAGATGTAATAATTAATTGTATTGTAATTGTGTTCTAGCTTGAAAATGAACCCAAAGGGGTTGAAATATAGCACAGTGGTTTGACATGTTTGGTTTTAATATGTAAACTAAAAAACAGAGTACCCAACAGACCAGGACAAGGAGAAATCCTCAGTTGACATATATAGAGGGTAAAAATACTACTAAAATAATAATTAATATAAAAATACCATTTATCTACGATTGATACGAAATATAAACATTATATCTCTGTTTAGATGCGTAGAAAGTGATTATTTACGTACTTGTATTCATTGCGCATGCGCGTGTCATAGTTCTGAATAATTCCTCTTCTTTACCACACTAGCGCGGTAAAGAAGAGGAATTCTTCAGCTTTACGCACGATTAGCGAGTTTGTTTACATTTAACAAAACTAATTTGCTATTCATTTATTAAAGTAACTGTTTATATCGAGTTTTTAGTGAAAAACAATCTTTAATACTGGAAAGTTTCATGGTTTTATCTCTTTTGATTTAAAAGATATAGGAACCGTACAGAGTGACAGATAGGCAGACAAAGGAACGAAACTATATTAGGGTTTCTTTTTTTGGTTTTACCAACGAAACCCTAAAAATGATCAAATTGAACGAAAAATATTGGACTAAGGATCCATCGCTCTCAAATTTAATTTAATCGAAATAAAATAGACGATGGAGTCTGGAGCTTCGAGAGCGAACTAAAACAGGAGGAGGTTCTACTATCAATGAGAACGGTTCCCTCCCTCGATCACAGTTCCAATTGTCGAAGCAAACGGCTCGCGAATGTTCGCAAAACGTTCGGTTGGACAGTGTATACGCACCTTTAATTTACTAATGTTAGACGCCATATTTAAAAACTACGCTAATAAATAATAACACAAATCACAATATACAATTATTTTCTTCTACCTTCAAAAATAATAGGATAAAACACCGTATCATTGTAAGTTTTATAAAACGCAACGCATATATATATTATATATATATATATATATATATATATATATATATATATATATATATATATATATATATATATATATATATATATGGCTGTGCGTGAATAGATGGGAGTAGTAGAAGTAAGATTGCGGAGATAGTAAACTCCCCCTCCGTATTATACGTGCTTTATCAGTGGCTTGTACATTTTGTACTTACCTAAGCATCTAGGGTACAAAGTCAAGCCCTCCTCCCTCTAACCATGAAGTACTGTAAGGGCACAAAGTGCTCCCCCCCTTCCTAAGCACTGCAGTGCTGTAATAACAGTGTAGAGGACTTTGTGGAGGGGATGTGCCCCACAATCACTCCCCCGGTGTGTGTACACCAAATATTTGTTTACATTCCCCTCTCCCCTCGTCTTTACCACTTACCCTTTGTACTCTAACCGAGGAGTCGATAACACTCTACAAGGGGGGGAGGGTAATGTTTGCTTTGTTGTCCTACCTTATCTACAAAGCGTACCAAATATATATATATATATATATATATATATATATATATATATATATATATATATATATATATATATATATATATATATATATAATCGTATATTATATTGCATGTGTACATTCTTTTGGGATATGTATCGTGTGTATAAAATTCTGTGTTACCCAGAACAAATAAAAAGTTAGTTTTACTCATTTGTACGAAAGTTGTCCTAACATTATCCCTCTGCATTTGAGGGAGGTAGGGAGGGCCCCCCTCAAATTTATTTATTTATTTTATACACTACCAATATGTATTACATAAAATATGTTAATTGTACAAAACAATTTGGTTTTTAAGTGATAAATTTAAGAAATGATTACTTCTACAAAACCTATAATAAAATAAAATATTATAATAAATTAAGAGAAAATAAAGTGAATCTTTCTGGATTTTAACTGGAGCAATACCGATCTTATCTATATTAAACTTTTAGCCAATGATACAAATCGGAAGAGTTGGTTAAACAAGAATAATCAAGATGGCAGCCATATAACTTTTGAAACGTTCAATAAACCGTTTGTAAAATAAACTTGCTACTATCTAGGAAACACTACTATCTAGGATCCTACCTTCATATGCTGAACACTAGTAGTAGTAGTAGTCTAGTATACTTCCTACTATAGCTCAGTCAATAAAGGCCAAAAACAGGCTGTACCCGCAACTTATTAGGGGAAATCTGGATTGTTTCCTAATGATAGACCATGATAAGAGGAACATTCTCTCAAAAGTCCCCACTTCTCCCTCTTGTGCTTCCCCCCTACCCCCTTTTAAAGTTCAAAATTTACTTATTTTTCACTTTTTACGAAAAACTGTTTATTTTTTGAAGGGAAGTGTTATTAACAAAAATATTTATCACATAATTCTGCACAAAAAAGGTCCTATGCATGTTTGAAGTGAGACATACCGTTTTCGAGATATTGTTGATAAAAATTCCAATTTTTCATTTTTTCGAACCAAGATGTGTTCAAAACAACACTTCTGATTTTAATAAAATTTGGATGGTAGGTCATACTTAGCCTATTGTTGATCCCATATAAATTTCAACCTTCTGCGCCCATTATTTTATCTTGCACATGCGCACAAACATACATTTATTTCGACCTTTATCTTCAAAAGTACTCAACTGATTAATATGAAATTTGGATGGTTTGTCTCAAGTAGTCCGCAGATAGTTCCAACTTAATTTCAACCGTCTGCGCTCTTTATATTTTCTAAATTGGTTCCCTTTCTGTTTGTCTGTTGATCAATTTTTTGTCTGTCTATTATGAATTAATGTATCAATTTAGCAAAATTTAAAGAGCGCAGTCGGTTGAAATTAAGTTAGGGCCATCTGCGGGATACTTGCGACAAACCATCCAAATTTCATATTAATCAGTTAAGTACTTTGAAGATAAAGGTCGAAATAAATGTATGTTTGTGCGCATGTGCAAGATAAAATAATGGGCGCAGAAGGTTGAAATTTATATAGGATCAACAATAGGCTAAGTATGGCCTACCATCCAAATTTCATTAAAATCAGAAGTGTTGTTTTCAACATATCTTGATTCGCAAAAATAAAAAATAGGATTTTTAATCAATAATATCTCGAAAACGGTATGTCTCACTTCAAACATGCATAGGACCTTTTTTGTGCAGAATTGTGAGAGAAATATTTTTGTTAATAACACTTCTCTTCAAAAAATAAAAAGTTTTGCGTAAAAAGTGAAAAATAAGTAAATTTTGAACTTTAAGATGGGGTAGGGGGAAAAGCACAAGGGGGAGAAGTGGGGACTTTTGAGAGAATGTACCTCTTATCATGGTCTATCATCAGGAAAAAATCCAGATTTCCCCTAATTAGTTGCAGGTAAAAACCTTTATTAACTGGGCTACTAGAACGGGTAGGACAAACCACTTGTTCGAACCTTGCAATTAGGCCATCACTTAGGCCCTTTTTACGTCCTGTGGTGGAGAGTTCCAGCTATACTTCACACCATATATTTGTACATTGTACCGCCGAAGCGAGTATGGTGTGGTAATTAGTAAGCTATATAAGCGTGCGTCAAAGCGTGGGGGAAGAGTCCCCATAAAGGGTGTCCCTCGCCCTGCTCCGTCCTCGAAACATAGATACAAATTACATCATCATGACGCGGATCGGACCCACATCAAAGAGTGGGGGAAGGAGCCCCCATAAAGGGTGTACCTCGCCCTGCACCGTCCTCGATTCATTGATGCAATTCAAAGTATCATGGCACGGGATCGAACCCACGACCTCGAATTGCCTCGACTTATTGATAGCTGAGCGAGCGCCTTAAGACACTCAGTTACGTAAGTCCATTCGTGGACTTAGTGATAAATTTACACATTTAATCTAATAAAGTGGTTTTAAAAAATTATTGTCTGTCAGTTTGTATTCTCTAAACATCTCTAGACATCTCTAACTACCTTTAGATATTCTCTAACCATCTCTAGACATCTCTAACTACCTTTAGATATTCTCTAACCATCTCTAGACATCTCTAACTACCTTTAGATATTCACTAACTAACTCTAGACATCTCTAACTACCTTTAGATATTCTCTAACTAACTCTAGACATCTCTAACCACCGCTAACTACCTTTAGATATTCTCTAACCATCTCTAGACATCTCTAACTACCTTTAGATATTCACTAACTAACTCTAGACATCTCCAACCACCTCTAGACATCTCTAACCACCTTTAGATATTCTCTCACCATCTCTAACTACCTTTAGATATTCTCTCACCATCTCTAACTATCTTTAGATATTCTCTAACCATCTTTAGACATCTCTAACTACCTTTAGATATTCTCTAACCATCTTTAGATATCTCTAACTACCTTTAGATATTCACTAACTATCTTTAGATATTCTCTAACCATCTTTAGATATCTCTAACTAACTTTAGATATTCACTAACCATCTTTAGATATCTCTATCTTTAGACATCTCCAACTATCTTTAGATATTCACTAACCATCTTTAGACATCTCTAACTATCTTTAGATATTCACTAACCATCTTTAGACACTTCTAACTATCTTTAGATATTCTCTAACTAACTCTAGACATCTCTAACTATCTTTAGATATTCTCAAGACACTTCTAACTATCTTTAGATATTCACTAACCATCTTTAGACATCTCTAACTATCTTTAGATATTCTCTAACCATCTTAAGACACTTCTAACTATCTTTAGATATTCTCTAACCATCTTTAGGCATCTCTAACTATCTTTAGATATTCTCTAACCATCTTAAGACACTTCTAACTATCTTTAGATATTCTCTAACCATCTTTAGACATCTCTAACTATCTTTAGACATTCTCTAACCATCTTAAGACACTTCTAACTATCTTTAGATATTCACTAACCACCTCTTTAAACTCTTTAATATCTACATACTTTATATTGTGTTAATATATTCGAAAGTGTATCCATGATTTTCGTTTTGGATTTGTGCCCAGAAAAAAGAAAAAAGAATAATCGGTTAAAACAAGGGAACCACGTCTAAGTTATAAGTCAATAGGTATTGTGATCCAATACAGACAGTGAGTCAGTCAGTGAAAGCGTCTGGGTTCTACAGACAGCTGATCGCACAAACTTTCCTTATAAGTTAAAACTTATTAAGCCTTTAAACTTTCCAATATCGCCTTAGCGACACATCCTGTTTACAGTACCAAATCAAGCATTTTACTCACTTTGTCAACGGAAGCTTAATAAACTTTAGTAGAACCTATAAAACCACCAAGTTTGTATCGCCAATTTCATTTAGAAGTTCAAGTTCATAATAAGCTGTTACGAAATAATAAAAAATCGGGTATGGGGTACCTCGGAACTTTTCCTCACTTCAGAGGCTACTTAAGTGGCCTCTCCTGCTGCTTCGCAGCAGGAGGAAGCAGCATTAGACGTGGTCAGTACTTGGATGGGTGACCGTTCTGAACTAACTGATTTATTTTCATTCTTCAAAAAAAAACCTTATTTTCAATACCTATATTTTATTTAATTATTTGAAGTTTTGCGGTATTTTGAGAGATGTAAACAAACTTTGACGTCATCAAAATTATCGCACTAATAAATAATTATATTCGCTTATAACTTTTAAACTAATTAATGGAATTTCATCGGGTTTTTTTATATTTGTTCTTTACTTTTTTCCGGTTCCAACGATATGCTATAAGTCAAAAACCTATATGTAATTTCAGAAATATTAACCGTCAAAGTTTAAAAATTAATAACTTCAAAATGGCGGCCAAAATAAAAAAGAAATTTAGTGGGCTTGTTTGTCATACAGAGAGGTACATTCGAGCCAAATTTCAACTCGATCAGGACCATTTTCGATTTATTACGGGTTTTTAAAATGTTTGGTGACTCAGCAAACTGGGTTTAAGATGGCGGAATAAGCTGATTTTCCGGGCGGCACAACTACAAGTTAGGACTGATTTTTCTGCCAAGTTTTAACTCTCTAGGTTAAATACCTTGGGCGCTACGATACGAACACACATACATGCGTCATGCTGAAAACCACTCAGGAGGTCTTAAAAACACCTAAAACAGATAATTCCGTTGAAATCTCGAAAAAAAAATTTTTTGGTGAAAACAATACTTTTCCTACTATTAGTAGTGAGGAAAAGTAAAAATCATTGGAATTTAAGATTTAAAATCAAGTTATCTAACTTAAATTCCGAATGTAACTTCATTTGTAAATATCAAG
This sequence comes from Gerris lacustris, assembly GCA_951217055.1. NCBI lineage: Eukaryota > Metazoa > Arthropoda > Insecta > Hemiptera > Gerridae > Gerris > Gerris lacustris. The sequence continues at coordinate 3,031,573 of OX578286.1, read as the reverse complement.
GTCAACACTTAGCTTAGCTATTTTAATAAAATGTCTAATGGAAATTAAGTATCAGCAGATAAATGTTAATTTTTTTCTACAACATGAAATTCTCAACTTCAGCTTCACAAGTTTGTACTTAAATAACTCTTCAATGAAACTATCAAGTTTAATGATTTAATAATTTTATCTACGATTGATTCGAAATATAAACATTGTATCTCTGTTTAGATGCGTAGAAAGTAGAAAGTGAATCTTTGCGTACTTGTATTCATTGCGCATGCGCGTCTCATGGTTCTGAAGAATTCCTCTTCTATACCACCCTAGGGCGGTAGAGGAAGAGGAATTCTTCAGCTTTACGCACGATTAACGAGTTTGTTTACATTTAACAAAACTAATTTGCTGTTCTTTTATTAAAGTAACTGTTTACTTCGAGTTTTTAGTGAAAAACAATGAGTGAATCAAGTAACTTTGACGAAAATGTGGAGAATAATACTCCTCTTGAAATAATTAATTCGGAAAAAAAACTCAAGAATTAATGCCATCTTTATCAAGAGAGAGATACGAACTTACATACAGCAAGTTTATTGCTTCCGAGCTTACCGAAGGTAACGGAAGCATTGTGTTCACTTTTGAGAACGAAAAACTTTTATGCCTCCGATTTCAAAAATTCCAAGACAGAAATCCGTTTCAGACATCAGGGAACATTTTTGGTCTCGTGTCTGTCTGTCTGTCTGTCTGTCTGTCTGTCTGTCTGTCTGTCTGTCTGTCTGTCGGTCTGTGTGTCCGCGAATTATGAAACGTGCGACGATAACTTGAGTAAATGTCGACCGATTTTGATGAAATTTAGTAGACATGTTCATTTTACCAATGCCCAGGTCGAGTTCGTTGGACAACGTTATCTGTCCAAGCGTTCACGAGCAACGCTCGCGTAAACGTGAACTTTAAATTTAAAATTGGAATTTTAGGTCGGGGAAAAAATCTAACTTCATCTATTCTATGAGACAAACATTTTTTTCAAATACAATTTTTTAGTAAAACCAACAGCGACACCGCTGTGAAGTTTTAAAGATCGCTAAAACTATTAATAGTTTTTACAAAATAAACAATATTACAATAAAGTAACAGAACAATAATTGTTATAGTACATGATAGGATGCGAGGAAGCTATGTGCCACACTAATTGGCAGTCTATTTTTTTCTGTATTTATTATTTAAATCTAACAATCGTAGATAAAGTACGGTACGGAACTAGTGCGAAAACGGCATTTTGCATTGCTCGTGTGGTTTTACTACCCTCGCTGTCACTCGGGTGCAAACTCCACACTCGCATGCAAAATGCTACTTTCCGCACTCGACGCGTAATGTATTCAACTTATAGTCGAGGAGATAGCGTGCAAAAAAGTTTCTGACTAACATCAAGCTAGAATTATGTGAATAAGTTAATCTTTTAGTGCCTTTTAAGAATCTGTGGTCGGCTAAGTTCGTCTGCAGGACATAGTTTGCCAATAGGCATTTGAAAAAAAAATAAATAAAAGGTGAAGAGCGGCCATGTCCCACCAATTATGGTGGACAATGTGATTTTCATGATCCTGAGTACAGAATTAGTTAGTAGACCAAAAATCAATTTGATGTTAGTTTGTCCCTTGATAGGTTAGTTATTCAAATGTTACTCCAAATTTAAGTGGTCCCCTGATAAGGGACAAATCAACATCAACTTGATTTTTGGTCTACTAACTAATTTTGTACTCAGGATCATGAACATTACATTGTCCACCATAAATGGTGAGACATAGCCGCTCTTCACCGGTTTTTACTTTCTCATATAAAGAGAAAGTATTGTGATGGCGCGATAATTCGATTTTGAGATTTTGATGGATTTACACGTTTTGAGGTCCCCTGTGTCCAAAAACGTGGTTTTTACAAAATGTCTATCTGTCTGTGCAGACGCCTGGAGGCTATACTACTGGGCCGATTTTGACGAAATTTGCTAAACACGTTCAGAAAAATCATACCCCGAGGCGAAATCAAGAAATGAATTTTAGCCCCAAATTTGGGGCTAACGACAATATGACCCCCGAAAACTCTGAAAAAAGATGAAAAAAATTTCGGTTCCGACGATTTTGATTAAAAAAATTCTAAAATGTAATCCATTTAAATACGAATCCAACGATATAAACCGTTTTCCCGGGAAAAATCTAGTTCCTGAGAAAATAGCTTAAAACGCGGACGGAGAGAGCCCGGGTTCGATTCCCCGCCCGGGAGAAGTTATTTTTATGATAAGTTTTGATATAATGTTCAATAATATTTAAATGTAGCTATGAAAACTAATAAATGGAAAACACTGGGCTATGTAATTATGAACTTGTATATGAGAAAGTTTGTCTGAGTTGTCTCGGATCGATTTTTTTTTTTTTTTTTTTTTTTTTTCAAATGCCTATTCCCAATCTACGCCCCACAAACGAACTTAGCCGACCACATATTCTTAAAAGGCATCAAAATATTAACTTATACACAAAATTCTAGCTTGATGTTACTCAGACACTTTTTTGCACTTTATCTCCTGGACTAATAAGTTCGACTTAATATTAAGTGTACATATTATATTGAAATCGTGTAATTTCGTTCTAATGGAGTTAAAAAAGAAACGACCACGCATTATCTTAATTGGGACAAGAACTAAAACTTGATATAGTTCTTCAATGGAACTATTAAGTTTAAAGCATTAACAAACAACTCTTCAGACTAAACTATAACATTCCACTTAAGTTCAACTTAATAGTATACATTACGCGTCGAGTGCGGAAAGTAGCATTTTGCATGCGAGTGTGGAGTTTGCACCCGAGCGACAGCGAGGGTGGTAAAACCACACGAGCAATGCAAAATGCCGTTTTCGCACGAGTTGCGTACCGTACTTTTATCTACGATTGTTAGATTTAAATAATAAATACAGAAACAAATAAACTTGCTGTATGTAAGTTCGTACCTCTCTCTTGATAAAGATGCGGCATTAATTCATTAGTTGTATTTTTTGCCGAATTAATTATTTCTGGAGGATTATTATTCTCCACATTTTCGTCAAAGTCACTTGATTCACTCATTGTTTTTCACTAAAAACTCGATATAAACAGTTACTTTAATAAAAGAACACCAAATTAGTTTCGTTAAATGTAAACAAACTCACTAATCGTGCGTAAAGCTGAAGAATTCCTCTTCTTTACCGCACTAGTGCGGTAAAGAAGAGGAATTATTCAGAACTATGAGACGCGCATGCGCAATGAATACAAGTACGTAAATAATCACTTTCTACGCATCTAAACAAAGATATAATGTTTATATTTCGTATCAATCGTAGATAAAATTAATTAACATGTTGTATTTGTGTACTTTTCCTTTTAACGAGGAGCTTAAAAAAGGTGACGACCACGCATTCTCTTGACAGCGACAAAAGCTAAAACTTGGTACTAAATTTGACTAGTTAACATTTGAATTTGACGGTCATTATCTAAATTAACGCTTTACATATTCTTCTCGACGATTTTTAAAAATTCATAAATTCAATAAACACAGTTCTAAAGGGAATGTTGGTTTTTTTTAAGGAAATTCAATGAGTTTTGAACTTTAAAAAAAACTACTTTAAATAATATAGAATTGAAAATTTAAAATTCAAAACATAAAATAGATGTTTCACATTCATTAAGGTTTGTTTCAAAAATAAAAAAATATAAACTTCAGAGTTGGAAACAGTTATAATGAGACGGGGAGTTATTCGTTTTGTTTTAGTTAAATCCCAACTTAAAAATCCGGATTTTTAAAAAAAAAAATAAATAAATAAATAAGAATGTCAAATTGATAAGGAATTTATTTAAGGAAATTTAAATACATAAATAATTGATAAGGAAAACTTGATTAATAATAAAAAAAAAAAAAAAAATCAAAGCAGATACTTAAAATACAGTTATCATAAATTTTGTCTTTTGAATCGAAAAACTAAATTGTTAAGTCATCAATGGAATCAATTCGTTTAGGAATTTAAAATATGTAGACGAAAATGTATGTATATTTTCGATAAATATAGTTGACGATTTCTTGCTTTGAATTTCAAATTTGAATTCGATTCAAAATAGTATTTAGATTACATTTATAATCAAAATTGAGTTTTTTTTTTTTTTGGCTTAGTATATATTAATTTTTAAAAATCACAAGCAAGTATTTGTATCCAACTAATTTTTACGGCTTTCTAGAATATTAAGAATATACTTTATTATTTTATGAAATAACATATTTTTTATTTCCCCATCCTGCTTTATATATATATATATATATATATATATATATATAAATAATAAAATAAACAAATTTAAGCGAAAAGCAATAAAAATCAAATAAAAAAATCGGTCCGAGATAACTCAGACAAACTTTTTCATATACGAGTTCATAATTACTTGGCCCAGTGTTTCCATTTATTTGTTTTCATAAGTAAATTTAATTATTATTGAACATTTCATCAAAATTTATCAAAAAAATAACTTCTCCTTGGCGGGGAATCGAACCCAGGCTCTCTCCATCCGCATTTTAAGCTATTTTCTCAGGAACTTGATTTTTCTCGGGAAAACGTCTTATTCGTTAGATTCGTATTTAAATGAACTAAATTTTAGAATTATTTAATCAAAATCGTCGGAACCGTTTTCAAGAAATAATTTGTTTTTAGAGTTTTGCCTTAGGGGTATAATTTTTCTCAACACGTATGCCAAATTTCGTCAAAATTGGCCAAGTAGTTTAGGCTCCAAGCGTCTGCACAGTCAACAGACCACATGATTGGACTCTGGGTACATTAATATGTGTGTAAATCCATCAAAATCGAATTTTCCCACCATCACAATACTTTCTCTCTATATGAAAAAGTAAAAAACAGAGTAGTAGTGACATACTGATTACAAAATTAGTTATTAGACCACAAATCAAGTTGATGTTAGTTTGTCACTTTCTATGACCAATTTGATTTGAATAACTAACCCATTAAATTGAGTTGGAACCGTTGTCGGAACCGTTTTCGAGAAATATTTGTTTTTCAAACTTTTTAGGGGCTAACGTCCCCAAATTTGAAGCTAAACTTAATTTCAAGATTAATCATGTGGTATGATTTTTCTGAACATGTATGCCAAATTTCGTCAAATTCGGCCCAGTGGTTTAGGCTCCAGGCGTCTGCACAGACGACAGACCGACATTTTTTTTTAAAAAAACAACACTTTTTTGGACTCAAGGGACTTCAAAACGTGAAAATCAATCAAAATCGAATTTTCGCGCCATCACAATACTTATAACTAAAATATACTTCTAGTCGAAATCAATTCGTTAGTTTTCGGATTTCACCTATTTGATATTTGAGAACGTCAAACTGGATTTGGATTATTTTCCGGTCAGACTTGGATATCCAGTAAACGGAGAGGAGTGGGAGAGATAATAAAGGGCTGTATAGAGTTCAAAACCCTAAGTGTTTTTTAGACAGGGAGGCGGCAAGGCATTTCAAGAGCCACCCCTTATCTCTGTGAAATAAAGGCATTGGAGGTACCGAACTACGCCAGGAATTTCCTAGAGGCTATGAGAGACGCCAGGCAAAGCCCGGAGTTTCCCGAACTCACTCGGCGGATTCCCTCCTAAACTTTACAAAGCTCCGTTTAAAGTCCCCTTAGAGGACTTTACTCTCTCAAAAGGGTCGTGAGCACGAGGGATGGAAAGGAGGGGAAGGGAGAGAAAAAGTTTTGGCAGACAGAAATGCTTAAAATTAGTCCGAGAGACCCTTCTCCCTTCTCTTTTTTATATACTTTCTCAAATATATAGGCAGCAGATATAAAAGGGAAAGTATTGGGAGGGGAGAAGACAAAAATTCAATTTTGGGTCGGAGTCACGTTTCAACGGTGACCAAAAATGCATCGGAATTTTGTCAAGAAACCAAAAACTCACACGGGTTTCTACTATAAGAGTCGATTTACTTCATACTGACGACCAAACTCTTGGTTCAAAAAGCTTTTTGTGTTATAATTCACTTCTGTATAATTACAATCCCATGAAGCATATAGAAATAATATGGGATAATCGTTGGGCCATTGTACTCCCTGTTGAGCTAATCGTTAGTTGTTTTGGTCGAGGAAAGCATTTGGGGCCACAAGTATACAGGGTGTCCCAGCTAATATGGAACAGCGAAATATCTCCGGAACCGTGATAGATAGAAAGATGCGGTTTTCTGGTTCGATAAAGGCTAAAAAGCCGCTTCTAGAACAGACTCAGGAACGAAACTATAAGGGTTTCTGGTGGGAATATAATTAGGGACAAATAGAAGAAACCACGTATAAAGTGTATCTTTTTATTTGGTTTGACGAGCGAAACCCTAAAAATGGTAAAGTAACTTTAGCAACAAGTAACAAATTTTCCAACTTTTGCAACTATCAAAGGCCAATTCCCTCCAGATATCTCCAACCACCTCTAACATTCTCTAATATTTCTAGTCATCTCTAACCATCACTTACCACCTTTAGATATCTCTAACCACCTATAAAACCACCTTGCTGTAACAATCTCTTATCACCTCTAATCATCTGTAACCTCCTCTAAACGTCACTTACCACCTTCAAATATCTCTTATCTCTAAACACCCATAAAACCACCTTCCTCTAACAATCTCTTACCACCTCTAATCATCAGTAACCTTCTCAAACCATCACTTATCACCTTTAGATTTCTTTAACCACCTTCCTCTAACAATCTCTTACCACCTCTAATCATCTCTAACCTCTTCTAACCATAACTTATCAGCTTTAGATTTCTTTAACCACCTTGCTCTAACAATCTCTCACCACCTCTAATCATCAGTAACCTCCTCAAACCATAACTTATCACCTTTAGATTTCTTTAACCACCTTCCTCTAACAACCTCTTACCACCTCTAATCATCAGTAACCTCCTCAAACCATAACTTAACACCTTTAGATTTCTTTAACCACCTTCCTCTAACAACCTCTTACCACCTCTAATCATCTGCAACCTCCTCTAAGCATCACTTACCTCCTTTAGATATCTCTAACCACCTTCCTCTAACAATCTCTTACCACCTCTAATCATCTCTAACCTCTTCTAACCATCACTTATCACCTTTAGATTTCTTTAACCACCTTCCTCTAACAACCTCTTACCACCTCTAATCATCATTAACCTCCTCAAACCATAACTTATCACCTTTAGATTTCTTTAACCACCTTCCTCTAACAACCTCTTACCACCTCTAATCATCAGTTACCTCCTCAAACCATCACTTATCACCTCTAGATTTTTTTTAACCACCTTCCTCTAACGATCTCTTACCACCTCTAATCATCTCTAACCTCTACTAAGCATCACTTACCACCTTTAGATATCTCTAACCACCCATAAAACCACCTTCTCTATGAATCTCTTACCACCTCTAACCACCACAAATCACTAGTAACCAACTCTAGACATATCAAATCCCCACTAACCTCCTCGTAGAAGAGACTGCAGATTAGCCAATGGGGTGCGCTAAAATGGGATCAAGTTAATAAAACTAAACGATACTTATCCAACACAACCTTATGTAATATTACTTGATAGTTGTTAGTAGTAGAAAGGTATTCTAGTTAACCAACACTTGTACAAAGAACATTATTTATTACATTAATTATACGAGCGTGTATGGAAAGATTATTGGAAAAGTAATTTTGTAGTTAGAGAATTTAACGGTTTGGCAGTTAGTTAAATGGTATTTCTTTGCTATTCATAAACCAGTTCAGTGGGTCTTTGCACTCGCCCAGTACAGCGCCACTGATACCTCACACCCACGGCGGTAACGGCGAGAATAAGAGAACCCCCCCCTGAGGTTCTATAATGGAATGTCGGTAGGGGGAGTCGGAGAATCGTGATATGACCGAATAACTAAAGCAAGGCAAGGAAGCGGGGAGTACTTGGGGAAATACCTGCGGGACTTAGCTAAGTTCCACGAAGTTGTCTAACTACACCCACATACATGGGAACTCAGCCAACTTGCCACCTCTCAACACTTAACTTGTTCTATTACTCACCATACTTAATCTATTAGATCCCGCAGTATCGAAATTTAATCAAGTTTATAGATTAAAAATAAACCTGTGCTGTAGAGGAGGCCGGGGACGGTTGAAAAATGTTTACAAAATAGCTTTCTGCAAAAACATTTTATCCTCAATTTATTTGACTGTGGGCCTTAATTGAACTTTAGTTATCAGACTAGAAATGGATGAGGTTTTAGTAAGATTATCTGCATTACAAAAATATTTATAGCCATTTTTAAAAATTCAGGAAAATGTTTCAACCGACCCCATACCAGGGGGCGGTTGTAACAGTTATTGGGGTTAGTTGTAACACTAACAGAATAAAGAGAATTATGTTAGAAATACTTATTTATCGAGTCAAAATCACAGAACATGAAGCAAATAATTGAATAATTGGCATTCGCAGAATAATAGGTGTTTAAGATAAATGAAACAATAATAAATATTCGAAATGTAATTTGTATCATATATTTTGTAGTTCAAGGTTAATTAACATTAAAACTAATAAAATTTGACGAAAGTAAAAAAAAAAGATTTAATTTAAATTATTTAAATGAAGCTTTGAAAATTTCATTCTTTATAGCCAGCTGGTAACTTAATTGTAAACATTGTTACAACCGTACCCAGAACGTGTTTTAAAAAGGTTGTCGTCATAATCTCTGAAATAAACAATTTAGATAAAAAAGAATTACACCTGTTGAACTTCCATAACCGAAGTTCTTACGTTAAAAACTATTATAACCACAACTATTTTAGTTTTGGATAAAAAAGCAAAAGAGTAGCAACAAAAATACTTACTTTTGGACGCGAAAACACAATACCCCCTCTCAGAAACTTATGATAAACTCGAAACGACACCAAACACAAAAGTTCAGATTCCGCCGCGGAAGCCGCGTCCCTTTTCCTTGGTTGTTCCCAAATATCGCTAATTTTTCCACCCATTAATAGGGTTGTTTCAACCATACCCGGTATCCCCTACAACTCGTATACGAGTACATAATGATAAATCAACCAATGTCAAAAATCTGCAGTTTTGGTAAAAAAAAAAATACTTAGGCTGTTGTAGCACAAAAAGTACCCCTGTATCACTGACATTGGTAAATAAGAAAACGTTCATATCTACAACAAGGAATGTGATAGAGAAATTGATTGACCTTGCAATGATATCTATTTACCTTATGAGCCCCAATAATGCATTTATCCCATTAGCACCAAAAATTGACATTGATTGTTTTAGCACTAAGGTACAGAATTACTCAGAGCAGGACTATTCCCTAACCCTCACGCCTCGGCCTACTAAAATATTATAAAATATATCACTTCACTACACAAAAACTTTTGCTTGTATCAGGTTGATATTTTACCTGCCTGTTTCAATTGTACTTCAGATGATGTGCATGAAGTTTTATTAAAATCGTTACGTTAGAACGTAAGATATCTGTAAAAACGTTGTTTTCTCTATTTTTAACGTTTAGGTGTTTTCCATTTACTAATTGTTTCCAGTTTTCCTGGTTAGATTTAATTATTATTGAACATTTTATTAAAAATTTCAATAAAGATAACTTCTCCCTGGCGGGAAATCGAAACCGGCCCCTCACTTTCCGCGTTTATAGATATTTTATCAGCGATAAAATATGTATAGATATTGTTACAGCGTCTGGTGCCCGGGACTGAAGCCAGCCAATCGACCGAAAATCGTCATGATTAATTATTTTTTCAATATTCAATACATATTTATTGCAAGACCCCCGCTTTAACGATAAAAAAAAATAAATAAAAGGAACTTCGTTCCGACCGATTATTCCGCGACACCACCCGTATTTTTACTTCCTCATATAAAGAAAAAGTATTGTGATGGCGCGAAAATTCGATTTTGAGATTTTGATGGATTTACACGTTTTGAGGTCCCCTGAGTCCAAAAAAGTTGTTTTTAAAAAATGTCTGTCTGTGCAGACGCCTGGAGCCTGAACTACTGGGCCGAATTTGACATACATGTTCAGAAAAATCATAACCCGAGGCGAAATCTAGAAATGAATTTTAGCTTCAAATTTGGAAGCTACCCCCCAAAAACTCTGAAAAAACGTGAAAAAAATATTTCTCGTAAACGGTTCCAACGATTTTGATTAAAAAATTCTAAATTGTAGTCCATTTAAATACTAACGAACTTATATACTAACGATATAAGCCATTCTCCCGGGTTCAATCTAGTTCAAATCTAGTTCCTGAGAAAATATCTTTAAATGCGGACAGAGAGAGGCCGAGTTCGATTCCCCACTGAGGAGAAGTTATTTTTATGATAACTTTCGGTGAAATGTTCAATAATAATTAAATGAACCTACGAAAACTAACAAATGGAAAAAACTGGGCTAAGAAATTATGAACTCGTATATGAGAAAGTTTGTCTGAGTTGTCTGGGACCGAGTTTTATTTTTAAAATCAAGTTTTAGGGTCCGTAGGCAAAACTAAGGACCCTTATATTTTCCTGCGTTTGTCTGTCTGTCCGTCCGGTCGCATGATATCCCTCACGGTGTATCATATGAATAGGGTACGTCGAGCTGATTACAAAAATATGTAATTCTTTGGTTATAACTTTGATAGGGCGAGCGTAGGCAAGTTTGAAGCGGGTGTGAAACGTGTCCCCCCCCCCCCCCCCTCTATCTCGCTTATGTGAAGTACAAAAAATCTGAAAACATTCCTGAACATTCTTCGACCAAAAGTAAAGATACCACTTTTTGGAAATTTCGAAAAAAATATTATTTTAATTTTTATTGACAAAATACGTTTTTTTATAACTATGGTCTTTTCGATGTATTTATATGGTTGTAGTCTGGTTCAGTGGCAAAAAAATACTTAATCAGAAGTTTGTTTATCAGGGTGTCCAGCAATATTAACATTTAAAATTCAAGCATATTTCAAGGTTTCCAAGGCTCAATTTTATAAAATTCAAGGCTGGGTTTATTAACATTAGTTATTAAAATAATGATTTATTCACAATTTCTTAGAATTATAGAAAAAAAAAAATATGAGAAAAATAGTATGAGTTCAGCAAAATAATATTAATTACTTTTATAATAGAAGAGATTTAATTTTTTAGACTTGTAGAATATTATAGTAGACTAGAGGGTTTATTTGGAATGAAAGTCCTTCGAGTATATATTTTTATTTCATCAAAGCTTTCACCATGGGAACCTGAGCTTCTTCAGTGATCACTAAGCTCTGATGAAATAAAAATAAATATCACTCGAAGGACTTTTATTCCAAATAAACCCTCCAGCCTACTATAATATTAATAGTATTAATTCACCCTAATTACAGCAGTTGTACCCCAGAGAAGTGAAATACAATATACAGTAGCGCATCGATTATCCGAACTTATGTTGTTTAGGGTGGTTCGGATAATAAAAAAAAATCAAAATGTATTGTACTAGACAACCTACGGTCTTTAAAATTCCCGATTTTTAAAAAATTCAAGCATATTTTAAGTTTTTCTGTTATTTTTTCAAAATTCAAGCACATTTCAAGGTTTTTTCAAGCATCCTAAAAATTCAAGCATAATTCCAGGAGTTCAAGGAATTCAAGGCTGCTGGACACCCTGTTTATGTGTTTTAAGAATATCAGACCCATAGGATAGTTCAAAGTAAGCTTTTTAGCATTTTAAAAAACACCATCAATAGGGTACTACTTAAAATATACAGGGTTGACTACGGACCCTCGCTGTGTGCTCACTAGCACACACTTGACCTGTTTATTCAATTTCGACTTGGGCATGATATTATTCGAGGGTGACTTGGAGTTTTGAAGTTACTTTTAATAGCGAGAAATTCATGTTTATTCTTTTCCATAAGAAAGTTGTATAATTACCTTTTGTCGGAAGATTGGTTTTGGACAGTGCTGCTCTCTTCTTTGGTAATCTCCTTGTTGTACTTGCTGTAGAAGTCGGAGAGTTCTTTAACTAGACCACGTGACATCATGTCGTCCACTCTCTCGTCCAAACGCTTCTCCAGAATTTCCTGCAAACAAATAAAACATCAAAATCAGCATAATACAGTCAACAACAAAAACTTAAAGACAGACTGTGCACACCTCCTATACCTTCCTAACTCCTTGATACACCGGGTAAAGTTTTTCAAGTGATGTAGCACAGCCTAAACATGAAAATTACAAAATAAAATTAATCAAGTTATTAGATTACGTCGTGTGATGGCGTGACTCGCGACTCAAAACCAAAGTGAAAATATCGGTTTGAGACAACTCAGACAAACTTTCTCATATACGAGTTCATAATTACATAGCCCAGTGTTTTCCATTTATTAGTTTTTGTGTTTTGCGCAGGTACATTCAATTATTATTTTAACATTTTATCAAAATGTTTCATAAATATAACTTCTCCTGGGAATCAAACCCGACCTCTCTCCGTCAGCGTTTAAAGCAATTTTCTCAAGGACTAGATTTTTAACGGGAAAACAGCTTAGATTGTTAGATGCGTATTTAAATGGACTAAATTTTAGAATTTACATTATATAAACATTATTTCTGTGTTTTATTAAATTTGGTTTTAATTAAAATTTAGAGTGACCGATTATTTACTCTAAATCAAATAAATAATAATAATAATATTTTTCCGTGGTACGCTGTGAAATAGTAACTTTAGAGCCTAAAAAACATAGCTAAAATCCATTTTTTCATTACGTGGACTTAAAAAATCTTTTCATTACTCCTAGATGTAAAGAAAAAATCTTTTACGTCCTAGGCACTAAAAGATTTTTTTCTTTACGGCGGGTAGTTGTCAAAACTTCCGTTAGTAGTGCTGCAGTCTTTGTAGAAATGCTTCTAGTACGATAAAAATCCGCTAGATGTCAATGCGTTTTATTTATCTTTTCTTATAGTGTAACCTTATTTTAAGGTTTCTTTTTTTAAGTCTTAAGTATGTACTAATATTTGTTATTATTATATATTGATTAGTGATTAATATTTTTTCATTGTCTGCTACCTCGGAAAAAATAGCATATGCTACGCGACTGTGAATTGTTTTTTCTTTACCTTGGCAATATTTACTGTCTCGCTTCGCTCGACAGTAAATGTAATTGCCGCGGTAAAGAAAAAACTCACTTCACAGCCTTGTAACATAATATACTATTTTTCCGTGGTAGGCTGTGAAATAGTAACTTTAGAGCCTAAAAGGCATAGCTAAAATCTATTTTTTCATTACGTGGACTTAAAAAATCTTTTCATTACTCCTAGCTGTAAAGAAAAAATCTTTTACGTCCTAGGAACTAAAAGATTTTTATTTCCCGGCGGGTAGTTGTCAAAACTTCCGTTAGTACCGCTGCAGTCTTTGTAGAAATGCTTCTAGTACGATTAAAATCCGCTAGATGTCAATGCGTTTTATTTATCTTTTCTTATAGTGTAACCTCTTTTTAAGGTTTCTTTTTTTAAGTCTTAAGTATGTACTAATATTTGTTATTATTATATATTGATTAGTAATTAATATTTAATGTTTTTTCATTGTCTGCTACCTCGGAAAAAATAGCATATGCTACGCGACTGTGAAGTGTTTTTTCTTTACCTTGGCAATATTTACTGTCTCGCTTCGCTCGACAGTAAATGTAATTGCCGCGGTAAAGAAAAAACTCACTTCACAGCCTAGTAACATAATATACTATATTTCCACCAAAAAGACATGAACAAATATAAAAAATAAATAAATAAGTTACATAGTGAGGGCCCTCAGAAGGTGTTGTTTTTACCTAGAGAGAGGACCCTGTCTCGACTTATTTAATATGAATTATAAATAAACTAAAATTTAATATTTAACCATTTTACCAAACAATTTTTTAAAAATAATATTCTAATTTGAGATTTTGATGGATTTATACGTTTTGAGGTCCCCTGAGTCAAAAACGTGGTTGTTAAAAAATGTCTGTCAGTCATCTGTCTGTCGTCTGTGCAGACACCTGGAGCCTAAACTACTGGACTGATTTTGACGAAATTTGGCATACATGTTCAGAAAAATCATACCCCGAAATGAATCTAGAAGTTAATTTTAGCTATAAATTTAGGGGCGCATTCACCCAAAAACGCTGAAAAAAAAAAATAAATAAATTATTAATTATTAATTATTATAATATAAATTAATTTTTAATTAAGCCGTTTTCCCGGGAAAAATCTAGCTTCCGAGATGTTGATGAAAATAAATGTGACATGGTTAAAAATTTAAAATAAAAAAGTTTTTGGGACGTGGGACCGAGATTATATGAGAAAGTTAGTCTGAGTTTTTTCTCGAAAACCAGAAACAAACAATTATTTTCCTGTAAAATACAGTGCGAGCTACTAAATGTAATCAAGGTTAATGTTATCAACCGCTTAGTGGAATCAAAATAGCTTGAAACGAGCCCATCGCAAAACGGATGTATTAAACATTTTCCGTTTGCTGTGGGAGTTTTTTCTTTATCATTTTCAGGGAAATAACTGTAGCTGTGTCACTGGAGTTTTGGTAAACAACAATTTTTCTCAGAATTCATTTACTTTCTGAGAAGGGTACTTCGGTGAAACCTCAACTCACCCCCCCCCCCTCCCCTTACTAGGAAGGACCTCACTCGGATCTCAGAACTCATTGTGTTTAGTCTTTAATCGATTCATATTCTGTATTCAACAAATTTTTACAGAAGTTCGAAGTAAATTTGTTTTGTTTAAAAGTATAATAATGTATTTAAACGAAGAATGCGCCCTTACAAAGGTTGTAATCATGCACATACATATATGTATGTTTTATGGCCCTAAAGATGCATATCGTATTCAGTAGCGTAGCTAGGGCATTGGGGGCGCCTCACAAGAACTTTTTAGGGGCCCCCTCACAAAAGAAAATCGATGAGAAAAAAATTGCGTTCAGAACTGAATGGGGCCCCCTGACAATGGTATAGAAGTATGATTCCAAGTAGTAGTTTTGTTATGGTCTAGGTCTAGAGGGGCCCCAAATCGACATTGGTACATTGGGTTTGTGGGCCCCCTGGCACCGGGGGCCAATGCAGGCCCTCAGTTATGCCACATTTCGTATTGTCCCTAAAATTCATGTTCTTAATTATAACTTATATGTATGAATTAGTTTTGTCCCTAAAGATTTATCTCGTATTATCCCTATTTATTTTATTATTTTATTTTTGTCTGTCTGTCTGTCGGTCTGTGTGTCCGCGAATTATGAAACGTGCGACGATAACTTGAATAAATGTCAACCGATTTTAATGAAATTTGGTAGACATGTTCATTTTACCAATGCCCAGGACGAGTTCGTTGGACAACGTTATCCGTCCAAGCGTTCACGAGCAACGCTCGCGTAAACGTGAACTTCAAATTTAAAATTGGAATTTTATGTCAGGAAAAAAATCTAACTTCATCTATTCAATGAGACAAACAGCCTATAATATGATTTTTTGGTTAGGTTAATGAAAATACGAACAGTTCGGTTACAGTTTTTTTAATTTTAAGTTTAATTAATTTTATGGTAGGTACATTGTACATTGCCCTAGCCCTATTCAAATCTTTTATAAAAAGAAACTGGTGGATTTCTGGTTACATAGATACTTGGCTTTGTAATTGTCAGCAGGCACGTGCCTAGTGTGAAATCCGGCACTGGTAATGAACCCAGTCTTGTTTATAAATTTGTTTTGTTTTGAGTTTTACTCCCTCCTGGGGTACCATCTGCATATAATTATCAGTCGGTTAATGCGATCACTTTGCAGGGGGTGCCAAAGTGATCACATTAAGCCACAGACCTGCAGACAGACACGGAACCAAGAATGTTCCCTGATGTCTAAAAACGGATTTTTGTCTTTGAATTTTTTGGAATCGGAGACCTAAAATGTTTCGTTCTTCAGAACGATCACATAGCTCCCGTTACCTTCGGTAACCTCGGAAGACAAAAAATAAAGTACTAAATAAGCAAAAAAAAATTCGCCACTTTTGAATTTAAAATAAAATTAATTTTAAACACTTGGATTCTTAGTATCCTTCTTGGGTTTTTAGTCAAGGTCGTTAAAAAAAAGAAGGGAACAGAAAAGGATTTTTCAAAAAGGACTCTTTTTCCTTAATAGGTCATCAGGAGAGGGAAAGATTTTTTTTGTTTTTGTAAATAAAAATGTAATAAGAAAGAAGAAAAATCTTCAAGAGTTGTGGAAGAAGGAGTGAGAAATGAAAGGCAGGTTCAAGAATGAAGGAAGGTCAGTCAAGTGTTTGAAAAACCGCGACCCAGACATTGGACTACAATCTTTCTGTTTCAGTTACCTTCTCCTCATTGCTAAGGTCGCCGGTCGCCGCGCTAGGTACGTCTCGTACTATCGCCGTGTACAACAAAGCCACGGTTATAACGAGATGGCGAGGAAGAAAGGCCTTGGCGAGTTCTGTTTCTCTCCGTGGTCGGAACGGAAGGAATCCGACCGACCTTTCTCCGACCTTAATTGCGCAGACTAGTCTGGGAGCAGATCAGACATCCAGCATCCAGTGCATTCCTCCCTTACTAAACCTCTACCTTCTAACTCATTCGGAAAACTACATAAAACAATACAACGCTCCATTTAAATCTTTCATGATTTACTTTCTTATATCTATATATATAAAATAATTTCAAGATAAAAAGAACTTTTTATATACTACGTTTTTAAATTTTCTGTTGAATCGTATGCAATGTTGATAATATAATTGTTATTGTTATATAATATATAATGTTAGTGAAAAAAAAAATAGTTCCGAATTTATTTACTTCACATAAATGACAACCATCGAGAGAGCTGATCTTAAACCTATAAAAAAATAAATCTTTGTACAACGGATCTCCCCAACACCAAATCTAAAGCATGCCATCGATATATTTGAAATAATATAATCGATAAATAATATAATCGATATTTCCTGTTTTGCTGTCATTCAATGTTTATCTATCACAAATTTTAGACCCGTCAAAATGAAGATAGCGTAAATATTGGATATGGCAAAACAAATAAAATAACTTGCGGATTTTTTCCGAACTAACTTTCCGTACAGCAAAATTTGCTGAAAACCAATTAAATTCTGCTGAAAGATGGCTAAAAGTATTAAAATAAAGCATTGTCCTCGTGTTCTGAGCTATGCTAAAAGTTTCAAATGTCTAGCTATTGTGAAGTTAGTTAGAAATCGATTGCCAGATTTGTACCGGACAAACAAACAAGAATGCAAGCTAATAGAAACGTAGTAATTAAAGTTTTGTCTGTACATTGGTCAGAATTGAACATTTTTTTGGATACTTTTTCATTTTAGACATTCCAAAAACCGAATCCGGCCTTAACTTTTTTCGTGTATGGATGTGTGTATGTGTGTCTGTCGCCCCAGACAGACTTTACAGGCGCAAAACTGGCTAAATAAAATCGATTAATTTTTTTTTCAGAGGTGAGCGCAAACATGTTGCGCAATTTGTAGGCTTGGTTTCATCTAAAAATATTGAGTAGAACCAAAGTTATTAACATTTTTATAAAAAAAAAGTATATAAAACATAACCTAAAAAAATTACGTTGGCCCACCGTAAACAAACCCCATAGACTCGCTAATCAAAATGTTTGAGTACTTCTAGACCACCTAGAGGCTCGCGGTTTTTTGGGTTTTGTCCGAAATTGGCCCAAACTGACTGGAAAAATCCGAAAAGTTAAAAAATATATAATTACCCCCCTTACAAAAATAAGATGGCGGATGCACTTTAGAGTTTTTTTGGAGGCTTATTTGTGGCTTAACGGTAAGTCGTATTGACAAGCTGATTGCGCCAACGGTAACTGATTTTAAAAGATCTACAACTTTGGTTCTATGACTTTTTTTCGTAACTCCATCGGTTCTACCTTAAATAGAGCTAAATTTTATTTTTTGTAAGAAAAAATGACTTTGAGCCCTTATGGCGTCCGCAATTGTTGACCGATTTAATTTCTGATTGGGGTGGTTAAACCTCACACTAATGCTTTTTAAATTGAGTATTTATTGTTTTATCAATTATTCCTAGAACAAGACAACTAGAGTTATTAAATATTTACTGGTGCAACTGCCTTATTGAGAGAAGAGACAGGTAATTAAATTAATGCACTATCATGTTTGATGACTGTTCAATGACTTCCCAGTCTAATTGGTTTTAAGGACTTTTTTTCTTATTTATTATACCTTTTTTAAGTATTTTTATCAATTACTATTCATATTTATTAGTTTCTATTGGCTATTCTTTAAATATATAGATAGAGTTCTTACTACGATTTGGAGAATATTATGTTCTTATTAACGGAATGAATGTTTTATATAGCCCTGATTTTATTCCTAGAAAGCTTAGAAAAATAGACTGCCAATTGGTGTGGCACATAGCTTCCTCGCATCCTATCCACGTTCTGTATTGGTTTTATGCTTTTTTTTAAAAACCATTATTGTCTAATTTGTTTAATTGTTTCCCCGTTTTTTAATCTGTCAAAATTGTTTTAATATTTTATATGAATTAAAGTATCAATTTAGCAAAAGTTAAAGAGCGCAGACGGTTCAAATTAATCTTGGGATATCTGCGGGTTACTTTCGATAAACTGTAAAAGTTTCATACAAATCAGATAAGTTCTTTTGTATTGTAGCTATAGGTGTAAATAGATGTATGTTTGTGCGCATGTGGAAGAGAAATAAATAAGCTCAGAAGGTTGAAACTTATATGGGACCAACAATGGGCTAATTATGACCTACCATCTAAATTTCATTAAAATCGGACTAGTAGTTTTTAAAATATGTTGGTTCACAAAAATTGAACGACAGACCGACAGACCGACGGACCGACAGACAGACACGGAACCGAAAATGTTCCCTGATGTCTGAAACGGATTTCTGTCTTGGAATTTTTGAAATCGGAGACCTAAAACTTTTTCGTTCTTCAGAACGATCACATAGCTTCCGCTATACCTTCGGTAAGCTCGGAAGCAATAAACTATTTAGGGCATTTCATTTAATACTAGGCTTACATGACAATAGGAAACATAGCCACTAATACCTAGCATGAGCCCCGCGGAGTGAAGGCTGGTAATTATATAAATACGTAGTATATCTTTCGACTGAATACGAAAACTGCATTGCTTTCCGAGCTTACCAACATTTTTTCAAAAATTCCAAGACAGAAATCCGTTTTTAGACATCAGGGAATATTTTTGGTTCCGTGTCTGTCTGTCGGTCTGTCGTTCAATTTTTGCGAACCAACATATCTTAAAAACTGTTCATTCCATTTTAATGAAATTTGGATGGTAGGTCACAATTAGCCCCTTGTTGGTCCCATATAAGTTACAACCTTCTGCGCCCATTTGTTTCTCGTCAACATGCGCACAAACATACATTCATGTACACCTATAGCTTCAAAAGAAATCATCTGATTTGAATGAAACGTTTATATTTCATCGAAAGTACCCCGCAGATAGCCCCAGATTAAATTTTAACCGTTCGCGCTTCTTTCAACATTTGCTAAATTGATACTTTAATTCATGTACAAATCAAAACAATTTTTACAGATTAAAAAAACGGGGGAAACAATTAAACAATAACGGCTTGTAAAAGCATAAAATCAATAAAGTAAGTGATAGGATGCGAGAAAGCAAGGTGACACAGCAATTGGCAGTCAATTTTACAAGATAGTAATTTACAATAGTCTGTCAATTAGTGTGGCACATAGCTTCCTCGCGTCCTATTTCGTATACTTTAATGATTTTATGCTTTTACGACCTATTATTTACTAATTTATTTAATTGCGTCCCCCGATAAATATTAATGTGTTAAAATTGTTTTGATTTTTTACATGAATTAAGATATCAATTATGCAAAAGTTAAAGATCGCAGACGGTTGAAATTTATCTGGTGCTATCTGCGGTCTACTTTCGATAAAACATCTAAATTTTATGGAAATCAGATATGTACTTTTGAAGCTATAGGTGTAAATAAATGTATGTGAGTGCGCATGTGGAAGAGAAACAAATAGGTGCAGAAGGTTGTAACTAATATGAGACCGATTAAAAATGGGCTAATTATGACCTACCACAAAAATTAAAATCGGACGTGTAGTTTTTAAGATATGTTAGTTCGCAAATATTGAGCAACAGACACATACAGACACGAAACCAAAAATGTATCCTGGTATCTGAAACGGATTCCTGTCTTGGAATTTTTGAAATCGGATGCATAAAATATTTTTGTTCTTTAGAACGATCACATAGTTTAGCGTTACCTTCGGTAAGCTCGGAAGCAAAATAATATAACATGATTCGTTTTTTTAATTTGATTTTGGACGGTAGGTCACAATTAGCCTGTTGTTAGCCCTATATTAGTTTAAACCTTCTGAACCCATTTTCTTTTCGACATGCGCACAATCATTTATGTATTAAAAACAAAAACCTATATCTTTAAAAGTACTGGTTTGCCTAAAGTAGCTCACAGGTCGTCTAATATTTAATGTGGCTTAATTAATCCTTTTAATCATATTTAAGTATAAAATAATAATTACAAATTAAAATGGAGGGGGGATTAAATAATTAAATATGTAATTGAAACATGATTAGAGGTGGTTAGAGATGGTTAGAGGAGGTTAGTGGTGGTTAGAGGTGGTTAGTGGTGGTTAGAGGTGGTTAATTAAAATAATTAATTATTAAATTAAAAATTGAATTGAATTGAAAATTAAATTAATTATTGAATTAAATAATTAAATATGTAATTGAAACATGATTAGAAGTGGTTAGAGGTGGTTAGCGGTGGCTAGAGGTGGTTAGAGGTGGTTAAAGGTGGTTAGTGGTGGTTAGAGGTGGTTAGAGTTGGTTAGAGGTGGTTAGTGGTGGTTAGAGGTGGTTAGAGGCGGTTAGAGTTGGTTAAAGGTGGTTAGTGGTGGTTAGAGGTGGTTAGTGGTGGTTAGAGGTGGTTAGAGGCGGTTAGAGTTGGTTAAAGGTGGTTAGTGGTGGTTAGAGGTGGTTAGTGGTGGTTAGAGGTGGTTAGTGGTGGTTAGAGTTGGTTAGAGGTGGTTAGAGGTGGTTAGAGGCGGTTAGAGGCGGTTAGAGGTGGTTAGAGGTGGTTAGAGGTGGTTAGAGGTGGTTAGTGTTGGTTAGAGGTGGTTAGTGGTGGTTAGTGGTGGTTAGTGGTGGTTGGAGGTGATTAGTGGTGGTTAGAGTTGGTTAGAGGTGGTTAGAAGTGGTTAGAGGTGGTTAGTGTTGGTAAGAGGTGGTTAGTGGTGGTTAGTGGTGGTTGGAGGTGGTTAGTGGTGGTTAGAGGTGGTTAGAGTTGGTTAGAGGTGGTTAGAGTACGCGATAGAACGCGAGAAAACTAATTATTTTTAGGTAGGTCAATTAGGGTAAAAGTAGTAAGAGTTATCAACTCATAGTAGTTAGAAACTGGCTATATTTCAAAAACAAAATGGTTAACTATATGTAATGATGTTTTAGGCATGATTATGTCCCGGAGGGGGACGAAATTTAGCCAGTTTCTAACTACTATGAGTTGATAACGCTTACTACTTTTACCCTAATTGACCTACCTAAAAATAATTATTAAATAAATAGGGACATCTAATTTCTACTTACGAGAAAACTATATGTAGCATACAAATTAATAAACAATTTACATAAGTTGGAATTTGTCGGAAAGAATTTTTTTAAAAAAAATTAATAAATTATATAATTTAATTGATTGAATTTGATTAAGATTGTGAATTCCTACACCATATGTTGCACTTTTGATTCAACAATTCCTAGAAATACTTTTTAACTTGTAAATAAATTTTCTTGCCAAGACGTTAACTTCCTTTTACAGCAAGCAATTACTTGTAAGTCGGCGGCTACGGCTTGAGTTTTACAGGCAACCAGCCAGAAACTTCTTTTTTTAAATTAAACAACAAATAAGAATAAAAGACCCCGATTGAGAGATAAGCCGCTAGAACAAGTCAAGGCTGGCAAAAACAACTGAAGTATTATATTACTTAGTAAGTTCATCACAGACACTTTATAGTCTTTGAACAGTTACAATGCTTTACTATGACTAAATTAGGAAAAAAGGAGAATATTTATTTATTTTATTTTTCATTTAAAAAGTTTAACATTTTTATAAGGTGTATCGAATTTTGAAAAATAGAAAAAATTTAAAAAATCTTCAAAAGATGATCTTTAACACCAATTTATTATAAGCACGCCAGATGGCGGCGCATCTGCGTAAAGAAATAACAAATGACTAAGCTTTTTACTTTTCCTCTTCGTAAGGTATAAAGGAAAAAGTATTATTTTAACCCAAAATATCCGAAACCGGGATTTTAACGGAATTATCCGTTTTGGAAGTCTTTATGTCAAACATAATTCCAACGGTTATTATGGTAGAGAGTTGAAACTTATAGAACATAATTTCAAGATAAAAAGAACTTTTTATACACTACGTTTTTAAATTTTCTGTTGAATCGTATGTAATGTTGATAATATAATTGTTATTATTGTATAATATATAATGTTAGTGAAAAATAAAATAGTTCCGAATTTATTTACTTCACACAGAGCTGATCTTAAACTTGTAAAAGGACAAATCTTTGTACAACGGATCTCCCCAACACCAAATCTAAACCGTGCCATCGATATATTTGAAATAATATTAATAATATAATCGATAAATGATATAATCGATATATTTCCTGTTTTGCTGTCATTCAATGTTTACCTCTTAATAAAAAATCACAAATTTAAAACACGTCAAAATGAAGATTGTAAATATGGGATATGACAAAACAAATAAAATAACTTGCGGATTTTTTGCGAACTAACTTTCCATACAGCAAAATTTGCTGAAATCCAATTAAATTCTGCTGAAAGATGGCTAAAAGTATTAAAATAATTAATTGTCATCGTGTTCTGAGCTATGCTAAAAGTTTCAAAAAAGGGAAGTTAGTTAGAAATCGATTGCCAGATTTGTACCGGACAAACAAACAAGCAAACAAACAAGAAAGCAAGCTAATAAAAACGTAGTAAAAAATGAGTCCCTACATGTAGATATGCCACCCGGAAGATCATAAATTTGTACTTCTTTAGATTGTTACTCCCCTACGGTTTATAGAATGTAAATGTATTTGTCTAAATAACTATTAAGACAAAGGGATGTTTAGTCCGATGTCCGATGTACTTTGGGACAAAGGAATATCACACTTCTGTTTTTATAAGGGGAGTAACAGTCTAAGGAAGAACATTCCGTACACCTTCTATAGATTGTTACTCCCTTCTGTTCTTTCTTTATAAGGGCAGTAACAGTCTCTAAAGATGTGCCCATTAATTTATGACTTCATTAACACATTTATAGTCAGAAAAAAATGTCAAACATCGCAAATAATCCAACATTTTTACTTTCTCATATAAAGAGAAAGTATTGCGATGGCGCGTAAATTCGATTTTGAGATTTTGATGGATTTACACGTTTTGAGGTCCCCTGAGTCTAAAAAATGTCTCTCCGTCGTCTGTCATCTGTCGTATGTCGTCTGTGCAGACGCCTGGAGCCTAAACTACTGGGCCGATTTTGACGAAATTTAGCATACATGTTCAGAAAAATCATACCCCGAGGCGAAATCAAGAAATGAATTTTAGCTCTAAATTTGGGGGCGCTACCCCCCCCCCCCAAAACTCTGAAAAAACATGAAAAAAAATTATTTCTCGAAAACGGTTCCGACGATTTTGATTAAACAATTCTATAATATAGTCCATTTAAATACAAATCCAACGATATAAGCCGTTATCCCGGGAAAAATTTAGTTCCTGAGAAATTAACGCTTAAAACGCGGACGGAATATATTTTGACGGAAAAAATTTTGATGAAATTTTCAATAATATTTAAATGTACATTTAAAAACGAATAAATGGGAAACACTGGGCTAAGTAATTATACACTCCTATATCAGAAAGTTTGTCTGAGTTGTCTCGGACCGATTTCTTTTCCTGCCGCGCTGTAATTTACACCAATAATAAATCTTAATAAGAAAAAAATGCACTAAATTTCGTTTTTATATCTGCTGCCTATTTTAAAAACTAAATTTGTATGATAGGTCATAATTAGCCCATTGCTAAGTCCTAATATAAGTTTCAGTTTCAAACTTCTGCGCCAATTTGTTTCTCTTCCACATGCTTACAAGCATAAATTTATTTGCACCTACAGCTTCAAAACTATTTATTTGATTTGAATGAGCTCAAAAACAACAATTATTAACACCATAAATACCTGAATGGGAATATTCCAAGACGGTAGTTTCATTTGCTCTGGAGAAAAAAAATTAGTCAATTGCTTTTTGGATTTTAAATTATTTTAGAAAAACTGTTCAAGTTTTAAGTTTTTGAACAACTAAGTTCAGCCCATTAGAAAATGTGGGCTTGATCGCCCAACTTAAATTCTAAATCTTTTATGTTTCCCTTGTTCTAAATAGATTACAGTTGAAGAGAAAGCTTTGTTATAAAATACGGCTTTTAATTTCCGATTCCGAATGCAAGCCTGAAGCTAGGAATCACACTTCCATCTTGGGGCGTCTATTAACCTCCTAAAACTGGTGTTTGTTCCAGTCATCATCATTAAGGTATGTTTCTAGACACTTGAAGATATGAGAGGTTATCTTCCGAAAAAAAGGTTCTCTGAGATATTCCTTTTCCGTTGCCGAAGTTTAAACGCTTTTTATCTCTTCAGGGCAACGTCGAAGAACCTTCTTTTTTTCTTCTTCCGACTCTTGCAGGAGAATTAATAAGAGAAGAAAAGCTGCAGACAGGAACCCCGTGAGAAACTGAAGACGCGAGCAGCGGAAGAGAAAGGAAACGGCCGGGGTCTATGAGAGAAGGGACTTCGCCGTGCCGATCTATGGGAGTCGACCGTTATCCAAGGTTCCACCCGTTAACGTGCAAGTCCTCGAACGTCCGATTCATTCCTAAGATGAGACAGAACCCCCTGAGGCACGACCTTGATCATCGGCTGCAGTCGGAGGAGGTCTTTAAACCATTCTTCCATAACTTCTCGTACTTGCGTGTGGTCCCTACGGAATTTCTAACTCCTTGCCAACTTCGATAATATCAAAATAAACCAGCATTCTGGCTGGCGGTAAGCACACAAATGTTTCACTATAGTATAAATGTCTAGTGTCAAAACACAATGCCATTTGTTAAAACAACAAATGTCTAGTGTTGTAAAACACAATGTCTAGTGTTAAAACACAATGCCATTTGTTAAAACAACAAATGTCTAGTGTTGTAAAACACAATGTCTAGTGTTAAAACACAATGCCATTTGTTAAAACAACAAATGTCTAGTGTTGTAAAACACAATGTCTAGTGTTAAAACACAATGCCATTTGTTAAAACAACAAATGTCTAGTGTTGTAAAACACAATGTCTAGTGTTAAAACACAATGCCATTTGTTAAAACAACAAATGTCTAGTGTTGTAAAACACAATGTCTAGTGTTAAAACACAATGCCATTTGTTAAAACAACAACTGTCTAGTGTTGTAAAACACAATGTCTAGTGTTAAAACACAATGCCATTTGTGTTTTAATCACAAAACAGCCATAGCCATAGTCCAAGAGAAGGGAGCTAGCGTGACCGTGTGGGGTAAACCACGTCTGCTCAGCCATCAATGGATAAGGAGGTCGGGCTTCAATCCCTCGCCGTGATACTCTAATTTACATGGCTCACTAATGATCACATCATACTCGCTTCGGCGGTACAATGTACAGAGGTATGATGGTATGAAGTGGCTGGAACGTTCCACCATGGGGCTAGTAAAAAGTGCCCGAAAGAAGGCCTAATTGCTAGGTTCGAAAAAGTGGTTCGTCCTACCCGTGCCTTACTACTACTACTAGCCCAACAGATAGCGTGTAAAAAAGTGTCTGACTAACATAATAAAGCTAGAATTTTGTGTATAAGTAAATATTTGGTGCCTTTTAAGCAGGGGCGGATACAGGGGGGGGGGGGGGGGGGCGACCGCCCTGGGCCCCGCGCCTTGGAGGGCCCCGCGCCATAGAAAATTAAAATAAAATACTTATACTTTACAGGCAAATTTATAGTTCCTAGTGAAGATTGTCCGCGGGGCCCCGTGCCATTTTCAAAACATGAAATATTAGAATTATAAAATTAGGTCGAATTTAGTTTTCATGGTAGAGCCTAATACCTAACTACCTTTTCGCGGGGCCCCTCGCTATAAAAAAGTCAAATACGTAAGTAATAATATATAGATTAATTTTTTTTTTATGTTTAAGATAGCCCGCGGGGCCCCGCTCCATATAAAATTAAGTGAGTTAACGTCCTAGTGTTTTCTCGCCCTCCCCCTTTTCAAATAGATGACGATTTTGTTATTTATTCTGTGGGGTAAATCTTAATTATGTGCCCCACCTATATCTAAACGTCCAATTCAATTCGTTTTTTTTTTTTTTTCAAACTGTTCCTTCTTACATTACCAAAACGATTTCGGTTGTAGCATCTCGATATATTCAATTTTTTTTAATTTTAGGGAAAAGTATGGAAGGTTATCGTAAGTTTAGGTTGAGTTTAGTACTTTTTGACCTGACCTAACAATAACCTTCTATCATTACATTCATTACCCTATAAAACGTGACATTTCGAGTATTTTTTTTAAAACAAATAAATAAATCACTGAATTTATCGAGATACTACATAACCTTAATCGTTTAACAATGTACAGAGATAAGTAAAAAAGACAATTCCTGTAAAAAGGAATAGTAAAAAAAACTAAGTATATCGGACATTACGAAATAATTGGGCCAATTAGTGCAGTTTTATACCAATTGATGTCAAAGAGAAACTTCACCTCAGAGATGCATAAAAACACTGTTTTGAGAGGTCATATTTACAAAATTTTCCGGGGGAGGACCCCCGGACCCCCCTTAAAGTGTGTCTTTAAAAATTAAACTAAAAACTCGTCACTAAAATGGAAAGTTATAAGCTGAGAATATGAATTCTGGGACTAATTTTAAAGTGCTCGAGTATAGATTTCAAATTGTAGGACTGATCTCAAATAACACAGCTTAACTTTGTATTTACAATGATAATTTAACCATAAAACCCAAAATATCATGAAGAAGAATAAATAGTTAAGTATAACAGACCTTAATTATTACAATAAAAATGTTTCTTTTCGATTACGTTTGCAAAGTAAATGATGATTAGTTGAAAACTATATAATTTGAGGGGTTTATGTTCAAATAATATGTTAGATTAAAATCATGAGCAGAATTGTAATTATTTTAAAAGTTTTGAATTATTTTGAGAGCAAAAACATTTGACTGGTCCTAAGTGAAGGGAATTAGCCGTAAAATAGGATTAAGTCATAAGTGGTCTATTATTAAGTTACTTTACTGTTTTTTATCACCAATCCCCGCTCTATCATAGGGGGCCCCGCCACTTTGTCTCGCCCAGGGCCCCGCAAGATCTAGATCCGCCACTGCTTTTAAGAATATGTTGTCGGCTAAGTTCGTCTGCGGGAAATAGCTTAGTAATAGAGATTTGAAAAAAACAAACCAGTCGAGAGCGGCCATGTCCCACCCTTTGCTGTGGACAATGTGATTTTCATGATACTTAGTACAAAATTAGATAGTAGACCAAAATTTAAAGAGATTGTCACTTAATAGGTGACCTCTTTGATTTGGAGTAATATTTGACTAATAGTGAAGGTTGATAAGAAAAGAAAACACTTTTACTTGTTCAATAATTTTAATGTCAAACCATAAATATATTTTGACTTACATACCGGTTTCGACTTATTCAGTCATCATCAGTGTAATGGTCCATTACACTGATGACCATACACTGAGGACCATTACACTGATGATGACTGAATAAGTCGAAACCGGTATGTAAGTCAAAATATATTTATGGTTTGACATTAAAATTATTGAACAAGTAAAAGTGTTTTCTTTTCTTATCAACCTTCACTATGAGTAAATACCATAAAATCTCAATCAATACTACTAACTTCATAATATTTGACTAACTAACCTATTAAGTGACAAACTATCATCAACTTAATTTTTTGTCTAATAACTATAAGTTCGTACTCAGGATCATAAAAATCACATTGCCCACCAAAAAGGGTGGGACATGGCCGCTCTCCACCTGTTCTTTTTTTTTTTTTTCAAATGCCTATTGTCAAGTTATGTACTGCAGACGAATTTAGCCGACCACATATTCTTAAAAGGCATCAAAACATTTACTTATAAACAAAATTCTAGTTTGATATTAGTCAGAAACTTTTTGGCACGCTATCTCCTGGACTATCAGATTTTCTTATCAACAAAATACCATTCAAATTTTAAAGTGTAACGATGCAGATATTATATTGGTATGATTAAATATTGAATATACTTACAAATATGTAATTAGAAAAGTCTTAATTAAAAAAAAAAATCTCAAATTATGGTAGGAGCCTCATTCATCAACTTGTTTACTTTCTCATATAAAGAGAAAGTATTGTGATGGCGCGAAAATTCAATTTTGATGAATTTACACGTTTTGAGATCCCCTGAGTCCAAAAAAGTGTCTGTCTATCTGTCTGTCGTCTGTCTGTGCAGACGCCTGGAGCCTAAACTACAGAGCCGATATTGACGAAATTTGGAATACATGTTCAGAAAAATCATACCCCGAGGCGAAATCGAGAAACGAATTTTAGCTCCAAATTTGGGGGCGCTACCCCCCAAAAACTCTGAAAAAACAGCGAAAACAAATTATTTCTCGAAAACGGTTCTGACGATTTTGATTAAAAAATTCTATAATGTAGCCCATTTAAATACGAATCTAACGATATAAGCCTTTTCCCCGGGAAAAATATAGTTCCTGAGAAAAAAGCTTAAAACGCTGACGGAGAGAGCCCGGGTTGGATTCCCCGCCGAGGAGATGTTATTTTTATCATACATTTTGATGTAATGTTCAATAATAATTAAATGTACATACGAAAACTAATAAATGGAAAACACTGGGCCAAATAATTATGAACTCGTATATGAGAGTTTGTCTGAGTTGTCTCGGACCGATTTTTTAAATTAATTTACCAAACATATTGTACTTTAACTTATGTTTGAAATTTTTTGAAATCATTAATATTGTTCAAGTTCCCTCATTCGGAGCTTTTGAAACAATAAAAAACGTTAAAACTTGGAGGTTAAATTCCAACACAGCCTTCACAATATTAGAGTGCACTTAAGTCCAATTAACTGCACTTAACATTTGATGAGGAAAAAAGAAACAACTGCATTATGAACAAAACAAAAAAAGAAATAGTGTTTTAGATGCTTTATATATATATATATATATATATATATATATATATATATATATATATATATATATATATATATATATATATATATATATATATATATATATATTATTTACTTATATATCTTTATACCTTCTTTTGTTTGGTTCGAGTCCAAAAAAATAAGATCGGACTTCACCCACATGAATGTCAAATTAGATAAAATAAAACGTATAAACACGTCAGCGACCAATTTAGTGTTTTCTGTTTTTTTTATTCCATTTACATTTTTACACGCTTCATATAAAGTCAATGTTTACGTATGAGAACATTTAATATATATATATATATATATATATATATATATATATATATATATATATATATATATATATATAAAATGTATACATAAACATTAAACTAAACGATGCAAGTTAATGTTTACAAAAAACAATCAACGAGTTAATTCGAATATATATATATATATATATATATATATATATATATATATATATATATATATATATATATATATATATATATATATATATATATATATATATATATATATATATATATATATAATATATATATATAAGATAGGGGAGATGACAACATTAGATCTGTTTTTGGGCTGGCATTAGGTTGAGATAACTTTCTTTGGGTTTTGGGTGACAAATGAAGCGGTTGTTTTGAGTTGGAACGGTCCATCGGTGTGAGGAGGTAAAAATAGTTGAAATTTAGCTTCCTAAACAGTTTTCGTGAGGATTGGTTTTGATCTGGAGCCAAACTTGGGTTATTTTTTCTTTCTCCAGTTGAACAGCCTGGAACAAAGAGAGTGGTAAAAGAAAATTCTATTCTACATTGACACTTTTTTTGGGGGGGGAAACAAAATTCCTATAGTGTAGCCAAACCGTAAAGAGTATATTTTGAAAAATCGATTTAACAAATTCGAACATGCCTCATTTTAACATGGAAACGATTTTGTGTGGCTGGGAGACATAAAAAATTTCTGACATGAAAAATGTGACCCTCTTACATCTCTAATACTAGGCATCGCGTGGCTCTATCATTGAAGCGAGCGTATTGCAATAAAATACTGAATATTGAAATTTGTTAATCATGATGAATGTCATAGTTGAAGATAAATGGAAGAGGGTAGTAAGGAGTAGAGTGGGGGTACTCGGTACAAAGCTTTACTTCCTAAACAAACCTACACACAACACCACTATAAGAATCTTAACCAACCAGTAAAAGCTTTTAAACTAATATTATAAATGTATCACTTCATTA
This sequence comes from Gerris lacustris, assembly GCA_951217055.1. NCBI lineage: Eukaryota > Metazoa > Arthropoda > Insecta > Hemiptera > Gerridae > Gerris > Gerris lacustris. The sequence continues at coordinate 3,000,935 of OX578286.1, read as the reverse complement.
CTCAAATACTACTGCTTGTATCAAGTTGAAATTTTACATACTTGTTTCAATTGTACTTTAGACGATGTACATAAAGTTTTATTAAAATCGTTTCGTTAGAACGTAAGATATCGGTAAAAAGGTTGTTTTCTCTATTTTAAACGTTTAGGTCCGCTTTAATAGTTTTAGCGATCTTTATTAAATCATAGCAGTGTCGTTGTTGGTTTTACTAAAAAATGTTATTTGAAAAAAATGTTCGTCTCATCGAATAGATGATAATAGAATTTTTTCCCGTCCTGAAATTCCAATTTTATATTTGAAGCTTACGTTTACGCGAGCATTGCGCGCGAACTCTTGGACGGATCACGCTGTCCAACGAACTTAGCCTGAGTATTAGTAAAAGAAAGATGTATACCAAATTTCAACTAAATCGGTCAACTTTTACTTAAGTTATCGTCGGACACGTAAACGTTACACACAGACAGACAGACAGACAGACAGACAGACAGACAAGATGCATATTTCGTTAAATGTAAGAAGCTCGCTTACGCTCGCTTCAATTATTCATTTTAACTCATTTGACAAATTTTTTAACTCAGTTTTTTTAAGTGAATTGACACATTTATTTGGTTTTTAAGAGTTAAAGGCGTGCAACAACGTAACACTGCCGACTATTTTTAAAAGATTCAACCCTAATACGAAACGGGTTTTCTCTCTTAAAAAAATAAATAAATAAAATAAAATAATTCCATTTCCTCGTGTATAATAATGATGTTTTCATTCTTTCTAGGAAAAACAGTTTTCTTTTTTGGTATTTGTTTGTAACAGATCTTTTCATCTTGTAAGCAGTGGAATTGATACTTTTATATTTTTTCTCTTTCTTCCTACCGAGTTACAATGCTACAGTAACACTGCTTTTTAAGATGTACTTCTGACGTAACACCTTTTTTGTGTTAGTTGTTTAGGGAAAAGGGTAAAGAAAAAAGAAATAAAAATATAAAGAGAAATATTAAGATGACACAAAATAAATAAATAAATAAACGTGAAAAGAATGAAATGGAATTTAAAAAAAAAAAAAATATTAAAACTAAACAAAGACGTTCTATTAAGAGAGTTAGTTGTTTAAGACAGGTAGCGCCGTCACGTGTGAATCACTACAAGTAGAATCTAACACTGTGGTAAGGGGGTTTCGAGATGGTTTGCGTGTACTTTACCTCTTGTGAATTTTTTTTTTCAGACAGACCCCCCTCTTCCCCCCCCCCCCACACACTTCAACAACTTAGATGTTACATAACAGGTGTCTGCAGAGAGGAAGAAGAAAAAATAAATAAATAAAAGGTCCGAATTATATCACAACAAAAACACTCTTTAAAAGAATTGTAAATTTAATAAGGACTTTGTACTTTTCTTTACTTTTGCTTAACTATTTTACAAATAAGCTTAAGCTGATAATTCAAAGGTAGTTTAGTCGATTTAATGGTTAAAGTATAGTATCAAAATTAAATTTCCCTAAATAAATATAAAAATGGCATTGTTATTATTTAAAATATAGGGGAAAGTAGGGTAAAACCGAGTACCATAACTGTTTTCCCCATTTATAAATTCCTGGGCAACGAAAAAAAAAAAAAAAAAAAAAATACTTGTGGTGTCGCGGGACACCCGGTAGGAACGAAGTTCATTTCATTTTTCATTAAATATAAATTATAAAATCACACTGCTAAGTACGTATACATTGCTAACTACTTATACATGACGGAGTTAGAAAAGAGACAAAATTAAAAGTAACCAACTGTTTGTACCTGGCAGAGTTAAGGCAAAATTAAAAGAAAATCATTATTTGTATAATTGAAGCAAGCGTCTTACTATAAATATGTATTAAATATAAGAAAAAAGTTGATCATGATGAGTTTATAGTGAAAGAGTATGTTTGTTGAAGGAGTTTGGATTGAAATAGGACTGTTTTCTACCTACCAGGCCAATTAATTTAAAATATTATAAAATAAATCTCCTCCCTACTTTACAGCTTCTGCTTGTATCAGGGTGAAATTTTACATGATTATATTTTATTTATTTACAAAACAAAGTGATATTTTTGACATATATATAACAAAAATAATCAAAATAAGTCAAGTAACAGGCTTTCTTAGTAACACTTTTTCCCGTCTTTTGAAGCTTACGTTTACGCGAGCGTTGCGCGTGAACGCTTGGACGGATATCGTTTTCCGACGAACTCAGCCTGGGCATTGGTAAAATGAACTAGTGTACCAAATTTAATCAAAAGCGGTGATGTTTTACTCAAGTTATCGTCATCTGTAGATTTCGTGACGGATTTTGCGTGACGGTGATTTTGTGACAATGATTTTGGTCTTTTTTTTCGGATTCACTCCCGGGCTCCAGAACGTGCCATAAGGAACTTCGTTCCAAAATCATTTACAAATTATTTTCTTTAGGCACATTCGGACTACCAATATTTAACCGATTTTGTCGGTATAATTTAGACTGAGAATAAATTTTGTGGATTTAGTCAAAATCAGAATTTTGAAGAATGGTAGGGTAAAACTGGGTACTTCAGAAAATCAATAGTTTTTAACGGCTATGGCTAATTTATGGTTAATTAATTTATTATTTATAAAAATCTATCATGTTAAAACATTAGTCTGAAGTCTGAAGTGACATTTTCACAGTAGTCACAAACAAATCCTGCCTCTCCCTCATAAGCGCTACATTGCTCATGAGCCCAGAGGTTGAACTCGTTACACCTTGTCCACTCTTCTCCAGAAGTACAGTCAGAATAAAGTTCATTACAAACCATATCATTTATTGATTGTCAAAACAACTATTTGAAAGGATTATAATAAACAAAACAGTTGTTATTCACCACACAAATATAATGTAGGGGTAATATCGGGTACTACCCGGTTTTGCCCTTCCTATTGGTACCCGGTATTACCCCAAGAGGTGTTTTAAAAAACAAATGGCTGTCATTCATCAACAGGTGATTGCAAAAACCTCAAACTGGTGTCTAATTATTCCATTTAAACTACATATTAAAGAGGTTTAATTACCACGTATTAAATTTAAGGGCTTTTTGCTAACAATACCAACAAATTCTTGAAAAAAACAACAAAAAAAAGTTTAAATACGTGCTAAGTGCTGAATAAAACAAACGATGTTTCGGCTTTCATTATTTATCACAAACCAACTGAGTGGTATCCAGGATTGAGTTGACTGCATCACTAGATAGATAGCAGCACTAGTTTAGGAAAAATTGAGGTACCCGGTTTGACCCGCGTACCCGATTTTACCCTACTTTCCCCTACTGTCCATTATTGTGGCACATAGCTTCCTCGCATTCTATCACGTACTTTATTGATTTTATGGTTTACAAGCTATTATTGTCTATTTTATTTAATTGGTTCCCTCGTTTTTTATAATCTGTCAAAATTGTTTTGATTTTTTTACATGAATTAAAGTATCAATTAAGCAAAAGTTAAAGAGCACAGATGGTTCAAATTAATCTGGTGCTATCTGCGGGCTACTTTTGACAAACCATCTAATGAAAATAAATGTATGTTTATGTTTGTGAGCATGTGGAAGAGAAACAAATGGACCTAGAAGGTTGAAACTTATATGGGACCAACAATAGACTAATAATTACCTAGCAACCAAATTTCATTAAAATGGGACGTGTAGTTTTTAAGATGCTATTTTTAAGATGTTTTTAGTTGTTTCGCAAAAAAAGACCGACAGGGTCTGAAACGGATTTCTGTCTTGAAATTTTTGAAATCAGAGACATAATAATATTTTCCGTTCTTCAGAACGATAGCTTCCGTTACCTTCGGTAAGCTCAGAAGCAATATCAAGATCTTCCGAAAGAGACCAATGATCTTGTGAATGCCGACGTTTAGAATCCATTATAAAGGGATTATTGTCCAAGGAATTTCTCGCTATGAGAGTCATTTGCAAATAGTCCAGGAGATAGCGTTTAAAAAAGTGTCTGACTAACATCAAGCTAGAATTTTGTGTTCAAGTCAATCTTTTAGCGCCTTTTAAGAATATGTGTTCGGCTAAGTTCGTCTGCGGGACATAGCTTGGCAATAGGCGTTTGAAAAAAACAAACCGGTGGAGAGCGGCCATTTCTCACCAATTATGGTGGACAATATGACTTTCATGATCCTGAGTACAGATTTAGTTAGTAGACCAAAAATCAAGTCGATATTAGTTTCACACTTGATAGGTTAGTTATTCAAATATTACTAAAAATCAACGTGGTCACCTGTCAACAGACAAACTAACATCAAATTGATTTTCGGTCTACTAACAAATTCTGTACTCGGGATCGTGAAAATCACATTGTCCACCATAATTGGTGAGACATGGCCGCTCCCCACCGGTTTGTTTTTTTCAATCGCCTATTGCCAAGCTATGTCCCGCAGACGAACTTAGCCGAACACATATTCTTAAAAGGCGCTAAAAGATTGACTTGTACACAAAATTCTAGCTTGATGTTAGTCAGATACTTTTTTGCACGCTATCTCCTGGACTAAAACGATAATTCTCGATATCTCTGAACCCGGATTCCTCCAGAATATCAAGATTTATATTATCTAACTAACCTGATTGCACTGGAGCCAAAATATGGCGGTGTGTTCATATCTGAGTGGTCCTCCAAGACTGGATCCACCGGATTTCTTCTGCTCTGCTATAATCTCACTGTGTTTCTTCTTCTTCTGCAGGCAGACTTGAATGGACCTGAGAAAAAAAAAATTAAATTAGATGAGGAAGTTGGAAATAGACTGAGGATTTTAACAACAAATTTGAGTGGTTTTTAGCTGGATATAATTAACAGGTCAAGTGAGTGTCAGTCAACACACAGCGAGGTTCCGTAGGCTACCCTGTATAGTTTAAGAAGTACCCTATTGATGGTGCTTTTTAAAACGCTAAAAAGCCTACTTTGAACTATCCTATGGGTCTGACATTTTTAAAACACATAAAAAAACTTCTGATTAAGTATTTTTTGCCACTGAACCGGACCATGCACATATAAATACATCCAAAAGAGCATAATTATAAAAAAGGAGTATTTTGTCAATGAAAAAAAGTATATATTTTTTTTTTCGAAATTTCCAAAAAGTGGTATCTTTACGTTTGGTCGAATAATTTTCAGATCTTTTGCACTTTTCATAAGCGAGATAGACGGGGGGACACTTTTCACACTCACTTCAAACTCGCCAACGCTCGCCCTATCAAAGCTTATAACCAAAAATCATATATTTTTGTAATCAGCCCGACGTACCCTTTCATGTGATACCCCACACGGTGTCCAAGAAAAAAAAAAATTACCCTAAGTTAAGTTTTTTTACCCTAAATTTTATGAAATAGTTATTTATGCACCTAGGGAGTAAAGTAAGCCATTATTCCCTGAGCGAAAAAGTTGGTTCTTGAGACGAAGCCGAAGGAACCATGGCCCGTAATCCAGAGGCACAGCCGAGGGAATAACTCTCTCCCCTCTATCGCGAGGGGAATAATGGCACTTTACTCACGAGGTACATACAATATTTTATCTCCAGTAGGAAGAAAATACACATTTTCGTCCATTGCACCGTTTTTATTTATTATTTTAATAAATAACAATAATTATTAGCACTTTTAATAGCAGATATAAGAGATTCAATATAAAAAACAAATAAGAATTGGAATTAAACTCAAATAGAAGGTTATTTAGATGCAGGTTATAAACAAAGATAAACATGGTCGAAAAAGCAGTGTCGCCAACATTAGCCATTCATTTTCAACAATTTATAAAATAATTAAGTTGCAATCTTTACTTTTTCGCCCTACTTTTACTTTTTCTCCCTACTTTTTGAGTTCAAGGATGAAAAAACTCCCTCTAAACTAATTCAAAATCATAACTTTTTCTTCCTACTGGAGATAAAATTAAATTTACCATATTTCAATTTTTTTTGTAGAAGCGAAAGGTAAAAGTGTATTTTCATTTTCTCCAGACACGATGGCTGGGAAAACTCTAAAGATTTTCTGGGTCAAACTTCTTGGGCATCATTTTACTAAAAAAAAAACTATAAATTACATTGAAATGGAAAAACAAGGAAATAGACTAAGAGTTTGAAAAGCTCTTTTCCAGACGGTTCTCTCTCGAGACCGGATCGATTTAAGACCTTTTACACACACGCAAAGCTCTCTGTTTGAGAATAAGGGGGGGAGGGGGTAGTAGTGAACTAAAGGAAAATGCTACTTAAGAAGCCCTTCTTCTGCAACTTCTCCATACAGACAGACACATCGAGTACTCCGGGGGTAACTTGAGCCCGACATATTTTCTCATCTCTCTTGTAAAAAAAAAAGGTGCCAGACGAAACGGAGAAGTTTGACAAACATTATACACTGACTTTCTTTCTCTCAGTCACCTCTAATCTCGGCGGAGTGTGGGAAACCCATTTACTACCCCCCACTCCGTCACACTTTTCTTTCTTCTTAAGTAAGTGAGTAGGCTCTTCAATACACTCCAAAAACCATTTAAAGTGAAATAGAATAAACAAAAGATAATCCTATTTTCCCCCGACTATTCTCCTCGACAATGATTGGAGGTGACAGACATACAATTCACGCAGCTATTATAACCAGCTAACGCGATTAAACACAAACAAATAGAGCAGACGTCTCCCTACTAACCCACTCTGGTGCGCGAAGGCCTCTCCAATATTGTATAACTTTTTAAAAAAATAAAAAGTTTGTATACATCTAAATAGAGCGTAAACTAACGAGTGAATTAAGTTCATATGTCAGTTACGTATAAAGCATTAAATAAGTCACAATATAACTTCACATGTTGTGTGAATTACTTTTTATGTAACTTCTATTATTTCCAATTATAAAAAATGAAAAGGTTGGTCCCAAAATAGTTACAAGTTACAACCTTCTGCGCTCGTATTTTTTACTTTCTCATATAAAGAGAAAGTATTTTGATAGCGCGAAAATTCGATTTTAAGATTTTGATGGAGTTACACGTTTTGTGAGTCCAAAAAATTGATTTTTAAAAAATGTCAGTCTGTCGTCTGCCTGTGCAGACGCCTGGAGCCTAAACTACTGCGCTGATTTTGACGAACTTTGGCATACATGTTCAGAAAAATCATACCCCGAGGCGAAATCGAGAAATTAATTTTAGCTTCAAATTTGGGGCCACTACCCCCCCAAAAAACTCTGAAAACCGTGAAAAAAAATATTTATCGATAACGGCTCCGACGAGTTTGATTAAAAAAAAATCTAAAATGTAGTCCATTTAAATACGAATCTAACAATATAAGCCGTTTTCCCAGGAAAAATCTAGTTCCTGAGAAAATAGCTTTAAACGCGGACGGAGAGAGGCCGGGATCGATTCCCCGCTGAGGAGAAGTTATATTTATGATAAATTTTGATAAAATGTTCAATAACAATTAAATGTACCAACGAAAACACGAAAAATAATAAAAGGGAAACACTGGGATAAGTAATTATGAACTCGTATATGAGTAAGTTTGTCTGAGTTGTCTCGGATCGTTTTTTTCTCTTCCAAATTCGCACAAACATACGTTAATTCAAAACTATAACTACATCTGATTTTTAATAAATCTAGATGATTTGTCAAAATTAGCCTGCAGAAAACCCCAGATTTATTTTAACCATTTGCGCAAATTATAATATTGCTAATTTGAAACTTATATTCGTTAAAACAAAAAAAATTTTGACATTTAAAATAGACTGCCAATGAGAATAGCAGATCTCGCTTCCTATCGTATATACTTAAATGATTTTATGTCATTACAATCCATTATTATCAGATTTACTTCTTTAGATTGTTACTCCCCTATGTTTTTTTTGTTTTTTTAGAATATAAATGACTTAGATTAAATAACTATTAAGACAAAGTGATATTTAGTCGCAATGTACTTTGGGACAAAGGAATATCACACTTCTGTTTTTATAAGGGAAGTAACAGTCTAAGAAAGAACATTCCGTGTACCTTCTTTAGATTTTTACTCCCCTCATGGTTTTTCATATGGGGAGTAACAATCTACAGAAGTCCTAATGTATTTATTTGGAAGCAAAATGTATTGTCATACATATTATACACTAGTCTTAAAGGTTTTTTTAAGAAAAGTAAAACAATAAATAACTCCTCTATTGTAACAAAATTCTTATTTTTGCCGGCATTTCCAAAACAAATATGGCTGAGCATAGCAGATGGTGTTTGAAAAAAAGTTAACGATGTGGCCATTTCCTTCATCATTTTCGTTGTTTTTCTTCAAAATATACATTTTATGGAGTACATATCAAAATAATATATATATATATATATATATATATATATATATATATATATATATATATATATATATATATATATATATATATATAGATAAGAAGAAGTAACTCCTACAACTCAACTCGGGGGACGGTCAGGTATTAAGAAAAACAGCTCCTATGTGTCACGCTTGCGTGGCACATCCCTTGGTGTCTCTCACAAATGGTGTAGTCTATTGCAGTGTGCAAAAACACGGTATTACATTGCTGATGTGTTTTGCCAGCCAAGCAAGAATGGCGGTATGAGAGCACACTCGTCTCTGATAAGTCCTATATCTGATCTTCTTGATCTAGTATAGGTCCAGAGTTGGGTGGGCATCGTCGGACGCGACGAAACGATGCAGGACATGGCGTAATGCCGAGCCAACATCTTTGTGACGTATTGTCTAGTGTTGGAACAGCTCCTATGTGTCACGCTTGCGTGGCACATCCCTTGGTGTCTCTCACAAATGGTGTAGTCTATTGCAGTGTGCAAAAACACGGTATTACATTGCTGATGTGTTTTGCCAGCCAAGCAAGAATGGCGGTATGAGAGCACACTCGTCTCTGATAAGTCCTATATCTGATCTTCTTGATCTAGTATAGGTCCAGAGTTGGGTGGGCATCGTCGGGCCCCTGATGAGTCGGACGCGACGAAACGATGCAGGACATGGCGTAATGCCGAGCCAACATCTTTGTGACGTATTGTCTAGTGTTGGAACAGCTCCTATGTGTCACGCTTGCGTGGCACATCCCTTGGTGTCTCTCACAAATGGTGTAGTCTATTGCAGTGTGCAAAAACACGGTATTACATTGCTGATGTGTTTTGCCAGCCAAGCAAGAATGGCGGTATGAGAGCACACTCGTCTCTGATAAGTCCTATATCTGATCTTCTTGATCTAGTATAGGTCCAGAGTTGGGTGGGCATCGTCGGGCCCCTGATGAGTCGGACGCGACGAAACGATGCAGGACATGGCGTAATGCCGAGCCAACATCTTTGTGACGTATTGTCTAGTGTTGGAACAGCTCCTATGTGTCACGCTTGCGTGGCACATCCCTTGGTGTCTCTCACAAATGGTGTAATATATATATATATATATATATATATATATATATATATATATATATATATATATATATATATATATATATATATATATATATATATATATAGATAAGAAGAAGTAACTCCTACAACTCAACTCGGGGGACGGTCAGGTATTAAGAAAAACAACTATAATTTCATTAGCCAACGTTTCGACAACTCAAATACGTTGTCATTATCAGGGCAACTGTAACGTACATAAACACAGTGCATTTATTAAAAGAAGGTGACAAGGCTAGAGAACAAAAGAGTAAAATTATAGAAGATCAAAATTACTCGATAGAAAGCAAACAAAAATAAAAGTAACAGAGTAATAAAAAACTTACATGAGTATATAGAAAAGTGATTATAAAAATTTAAAAAAGGAGAGCATAAGCGAATGGTAAATAAAAACTGAGAAATTTAATAAAACTTTGAAGAAAACTTGAACAGGAACTCTTACTCCTGACTCCAAAACGTAAACAAAGTGCAAGGTGACAGCTGTGATCAGCGCCCCAGCAGTGGAGGAACGAAGTACTAGAAGTGACACCTTGAGCCAACAGGTGGTACGATCTAGCGGCCCAGGCGAGTACCAGAAAGTCTAAAATCATGGGGAACCAGAAGAAAAAGGAAGAATGTGAAGAGAAATATAGGAGGGAGTAAATAAATGAAATAAAAGAAGAGGAAAATAAAAGACAAGAAAAATAACAGAAGAAGAAAATTAAGGAAGGAGGAGAGGAAAATTAGTGATAAGGCCCAGTGCCAGGGGCCAGAAGGTGTTTGTATATCTATATATCTTCGGTCGAGTTGAGTCGCCTAGCTTATTCTTTATATATATATATATATATATATATATATATATATATATATATATATATATATATATATATATATATATATATATATATATATATATATATATATAAATATATATTTACTGCGGTTATTAGAAAGTAAAAGAGAGTTCATAACATTTAGAATAAAATGCTACTTACGAAAAAAAAAACAACAACATTTGGAAAATGCAATTTTAATTACCTGCACCTCCTCTTGACTTGAAGATGTAATTAAGTATTTCAATTTAATTTAACTTAATTACTTGAACTGGAACGGACTTTTTTTGTTTCTTAAATGAGAGCTCGTTTAAAGCGGTCATTAAGTGACCCCCGGACTTCAAAGTTAAACGGTGGTAGAATTCACGAAATTGTCATTAGGACGCGGCAAGAGTTACCAACATGAAGAAAAAAGAGCAATTGCTGTAATTGGGAGTTTAAAAAGGATGTACAGGACACTCCCTTATTTAATTTTTTGAATTTGGCAACCGAAAAGAAACCTAATTAACGATAATCCACTGTAAGTGCAAATGCACTTTTTTTGTTGTTGTTTCTCTTTTTACGTTTGCTTTATTTTAACGTTTGAGTGAATTCGTATAAATATTCGATAAAGTATTGTCAATACAGAAAAATATTGACAATACTACAAATAGGTTGCAGTCAATATTGAAGAATAAATTTAAAATGTTTTTAAATAAAAATCCTAGAAAATAGGTGAGGATATTAACAGACTGACAGACAGACACAGAACCAAAATTGTTCCATAACATTTAGATGAGTACTTCTGAAGATATAGGTGTAAATAAATGTATGTTTGTGTGCATGTTGAAGAGAAACAAGTAGGCACACAGAGTTAAAACTTATATGGAACCAACAATGGGCTAATTATGACCTACCATCTAAATTTCATTCAAATCGGATTTTTTATAAGATATGTTAGTTCGCAAAAATTGAGCGACAGAGAGACAGACAAACACGGAACCAAAAATGTTCCCTGATGTCTGAAACGGATTTCTGTCTTGGAATGTTTTGAAATCGGAGACATAAAATAATTTCGTTCTTTAGAACGATCATATAGCTTCCGCTTACCTTTGGAAAGCTCAGAAGCAAAACAAAAAGTATAACAGATTGTGTTCGATTCCCACACAGGAAGGATTTATTTTCAAAGGTAATTTCTGATAAAATATTCAATAATAAATTAAATAGACTGCCGATTGGTGTGGCACATAGCTTCCTCGCATCTTATCACGTACTTTATTGATATTATTCATTTAAAAGCTATTATTGTCTAATTTGTTTAATTGTTTTGATTTTTTACATGAATTAAAGTATCAATTTAGCAAAAGTTAAAGAGTGCAGACGGTTCATATTAATCTGGGGCTATCTGCGGGCTACTTTCGATAAATTATAAATGTTTCATATAAATCAGATAAGTACTTTTGAAGCTACAAGTGTAAATAAATGTATGTTTGTGCGCATGTGGAAGAGACACAAATTAGCGCAGAAGGTTGAAACTTATATGAGACCAACAATGGGCTAATTGTAACCTACCTTACAAATTTCAGTAAAATCGGACTGTGACGAGTAGTTTTTAAGATGTTGGTACGCCAAAATTGAGCGTCATACCAAGAGACAGACCGACAGACAGACACGGAACCAAAATTGTTCCCTGATGTCGGAAACGGATTTCTGTCTTGGCATTTTTGAAATTGGAGACATAAAATATGTTCGTTCTTCAGAAGAAGTACATAGTTTCCGTTACCTTCGGTAAACTTGGAAGCAATATTATATACACCAAAACTTGGAACAACTAACATAATTATGGAAAAAACTGAAACAAGTATCTAACCACCTCTAATTACCCCTAACCACCTCTAACCACCTCTAACTACCCCTAACCACCTCTAACTACCCCTAACCACCTCTAACCACCTCTAACCAAAACTTGGAACAACTAACACATGGAAAAAAACTGAAACAAGTATCTAACCACCTCTAATTACCCCTAACCACTTCTAACCACCTCTAACTACCCCTAACCACCTCTAACCACCTCTAACCAAAACTTGGAACAACTAACACATGGAAAAAAACTGAAACAAGTATGTAACCACCTCTAACCAAAACTTGGAACAACTAACATATGGAAAAAACTGAAACAAGTAATTATGTACTCGTACATGAAAAAGTTTATTAAGATATCAGATTTTTTTTTAAATGTATATATATATATATATATATATATATATATATATATATATATATATATATATATATATATATATATATATTAATAATTTATTATTATTTGTTTAGCTCTCATGTAAGTTTGCATTATATACAATTACATATTTGTTCCACAGTACGAGCGATATATACATAAAGAAATTAAAAAAAAAAAAACTTAGAAAACACTTCTACTAAAAAAAAATTGTTTTAAGTATCTGTCGTAAATTTGATCTAAAAAAAAAATAGAGACATTACGGCACGAGAAAGTCATTACAATGAATTACACCAAGACAGAACTATTATTCCAGAATGTAAAGTCAAGGGGAAACTAGTCATATAGTCATACTATGGTTATATATTCCACTAAATATTGCTTCTACTCCTGGCATCAAGCCCAGACAAATAAATTGTCAAGTACAGTTTGAACAATACCCAGACGCACTTATATGTCTTGTTACATTTAAATATTAAATTTAAATGTAATGTAAATTTTAATATATATATATATATATATATATATATATATAAACTGAAACTTAGCGCCCTCATACTTAATAGTATGGGATAGAACCAAATAGAGTCTGACTTCCCATTTTAATACGTTTTTATTAGCTTGCTTTCTTGTTCGTTTCTTTGTTTGTTTGTCCAGTACAAATCTTGCAATCGATTTTTAACTACCTTCCCGAGTAGCTAGACATTTGAAACTTTTAGAATAGCTCAGAACACGATGACAATGCACTATTTTAATACTTTTAGCCATCTTTCAGCAGAATTAATTCGTTTTCAGCAAATTTCGCTGTATGGAAAATTAGTTCGGAAAAATTCCCCGAATCCAAGCTTTCAATCTTTTCTACAAATCTAGGAAGCCAAATATTCACGGCAATAAAACTAGACCGAAAATTAACGCTTATAATTATAAAGTACTCAATTAGTTCCAGTACTCGATTGTGCTAGTACAATCTATTAGAAATTCAAATTTTTAAGTTTTTGGTAGTATTCATACTACGGAAAGATTAAATTTTACCTTAAATCAAATTATAATTATCAATAACTACGGGAGACATACAGAGAAAAATAGACCCCAGCACCGGGACTTGAACTACGGGTCCTCCTATTAATCCGTTACAGGTGCTCTTACCAACTGAGCTATACGTATGTCTCCCGTAGTTATTGATAATTATAATTTGATTTAAAGTAAAATTTAATCTTTCTGTAGTATGAATACTACCAAAAACTTAAAAATTTGTTTTATTATTAGATGCGGAAGAGGGGAAACAAGGTGATAATAGGTAAAAGGAAGATGGGGAAAAAGAGATGACAGAACGACGAACAAGGTGTGGAGGAAGGACAGAGGAAGAACAGAGGAATGAAAGAGGAAGGAAGGCAAGGAAGAAGTGAAGTGAAGGCAGGCGATGGAATGCAGAATTATCTAACAAAAGAGAGAAGGGAGATACCAGGATGAAATTCCCACAGCGGCTTTAACTTGGCTCAGCGAGGGAACTCTGTGAGTCACTACGACTTAGTGAGAACTCATTAAACAAACTGGCAGGCTTAGAAGTACCTCCCCAGTACCCAGAACTCTAGTCAATGACTCAGCATCTTGCACCATATGATAAAATACTCGCTTCGTCGAAATTCAAACCATTATCAAACAGTTTTACAAAGAAACCTGGGGCAAGGTGTAGCGAGGTGTGGCTTTCAGGGGTCTATGAACTTATCCGAGCGTCAACTTAGAGGGGGGGCCACTTAGGTGCTTCAACCAAAACAGATACTTAATCCTTATATCCTACGACAGCATATCAACAATACTTTATTTTCACACATAGTTCGAGCGGATTAATCATCTATAATAATAGACTGCCAATTAGTGTGGCACATAGCTTCTTTAGGCACATAGGATTATCACGCACTTTATTGATATTATGCTTATACAAGCCATTATTGTCTAATTTATTTCATTTTTTTTTTAATATCTCAAAATTGTTTTGATTTTGCTTCCGAGCTTACCGAAGGTAACGGAAGCTATGTGATCGTTCTGAAGAACTATTTTACAAAGAATTCGTGGAAGGAGATAAAGGTATTTTTATTAGTTATAGACAAATAAAAAAAAAAACTTTAATATTTTTATGGTGGTTTTGAAATCACCAAACGCTTTTAGTATTGTTTTTCCTAAAAAAAAAAAACAAAAAAAAAAACTGATGTAATTCTATTGCTTCCGAGCTTACAGAAGGTAACGGAAGTTATGTGATCGTTTTGAAGAACGAAAATATTTTAGGTCTCCGATTACAAAAATTCCAAGACAGAAATCCGTTTCAGACATCAGGGAACATTATTGGTTCCGTGTCTGTCTGTCGTTCGATTTTTGCAAACCAACATATCTTAACAAAATACACGTCCGATTTTAATGAAATTTAGATGGTAGGTCATAATTAGCTCATTGTTGGTCCCATATAAGTTTCAACCTTCTGCGCTCATTTGTTTCTCTTCCACATGCGCAAAAACATACATTTATTTACACCTATAGCTTCAAAAGTACTTATCTGATTTATATGAAACATTTATAATTTATCGAAAGTAGCCCGCAGATAGCCCCAGATTACTTTGAACCGTCTGCGCTCTTTAACTTTTGCTAAATTGATACTTTAATTCATCTAAAATATAAAATTAATAATGTACGTGATAGGATGCAAGGAAGCTATGTGCCACACCAATTGGCAGTCTATTTTATTTTGTCTTTTTAGCGTTCTAATTTTGTTTTCCTGTTGTTTTATAGTGCTATATTTTGCTCTATTTTGGTTTCTTTAGACGATTAAGTATAACAATTAAACATCTCATTAATAAGCAGTAATAATGTTGAGGATAAGTGTTTAACTCCTTATGTTCAGACCCTCCTATTCACCTGTTTGATTTTTTTCAATATTCATTAATTAAAATTAAATAATAATGATTAATTTAAAATTGGCAACTGACTGTCGGAAGAAACAAACTTGCTAATTTGCAAGCATGAAGTATAGTAGGTCAATTAGCTGCATTTTTTTCGGAAACTAAAACATGGACATACATTTTAGCATCATGTAAAGGGAATACAAATTAACCAATTTAAATTTTAAAAAATTAGGTAAAAAAAAAAAATTAAAATATTTCCAATAAAACATCCGACGTTTAAAAAAAAAAAAAATAATGTCAGCGGAAAAACTAGCTAAGTACAGTATAAAGATATAAATTTATTTTTGCACATGCATAAATAATATGGGCTAAGTATCAATTATAAAGTATTTGAAAAAGTTTGGTGTTTTTTATAAAATAAATAAGGCCAAAAAATAAATAATGAAATTACATCGAAATTTTTGGTTAAATTTTCAAAAAAAAATATCTACAAGACAAGTCACCAATTAACTTGGGTCCAATTTTTTTTTAACTCTGAAAAAAAAAATACATAAAATTCATGAATAAAACATTAAGTAAAAAGAAAATGCCTTATTATTCGAACAAAACTAAATTTTTAAGGGAATAAAATAAAATTTTGGTTGTTGAAGAATTGTAAGTTTAATATTTATTTTATAGGTTGTTCGATTGTAATTTATTAGTCAAATTGATAAATAAATAACAACTAAAGTGAAGATCTCAAAAATTTGTTCTCAAGTATTTACGATCTTTCATAGATAAATAATGCTTTTTAAATTTTAAATTCAATTACAATTAACATAAGCACTAAGTTTCGCCAAATTTCGTCAAAATCGGCCCAGTATTTTAGGCTCAAGGCATCTGCACAAACAGAAGACAGACAGACATTTTTTAAAAAACACTATTTTTGGACTCAGGGGAATTTCCGCGCCATCACAATACTTCTTCTTTATATACCTACTACGTGTTCGAGAAAGTAACAACTCATTAGAATAATAAACAGCGTCATAATCGCACATTTTTTTCTTCATTTTCATAATAATTAAATTTTTTATGTCCATGGCAATACTTCTCTCTTTATTTAAAACGTAGCTAATATGATAAAGGAAAAAAAAAATTCTGTATTTTACTACGTTTTTATTAGCTTGCTTTCTTGTTTGTTTGTTTGTCCAGTACAAAACTTTCAATCGATGTTTAACTAACTTCCCGAGTAGCTAAACATTTGAAACATTAAAACACAATGACAATGCATTATTTTAATACTTTTAGCCATCTTTCAGCAGAATTTAATTAGTTTTCAGCAAATTTTGCTGAATGGAAAGTTGGTTCGGAAATCCTCTAACCACCTCTAATCACCTCTAATCCCCTCTATCCACCTCTAAGCACCTCTAACCATCTCTAACCACCTCTAGCCACCTCTAACCATCTCTAACCACCTCTAGCCACCTCTAACCACCTCTAACCACCTCTAATCACCTCTAGCCACCTCTAACCACCTCTAACCACCTCTAACCACCTCTAATCACCTCTAATCACCTCTAACCACCTCTAACCACCTCTAACCACCTCTAGCCACCTCTAACCACCTCTATCCACCTCTAACCATCTCTAACCACCTCTAACCATCTCTAACCACCTCTAACCATCTCGAACCACCTCTATCCACCTCTAACCCCCTCTATCCACCTCTAACCACCTCTAATCACCTCTAACCACCTCTATCCACCTCTAACCCCCTCTATCCACCTCTAACCACCTCTAATCACCTCTAACCACCTCTAGCAAGCCGAATAAATAAATGAACATGAATCAATTGATTGAAGTTGATTCAGCCGGTGTGAAGGTAAAAACAGAGATTGTTTACATTGGAATAGAAACCCTTATGCCGAATCATGATAAATCATATTGATCCTTGATTCGGATTGATTTAGATTTATGTAGATTCTTTCAATGTGAAAAGGGGCCTTGACTAAGCGTAATGTTTTCATTAAGTCCAAGCCGAGCTTTAGTGAAGTTTAAAGTTTTTTATTCAAAGCCCCTTACGCAGAAGGCAATTAAGATACTCTAAATCTCGGTATTATCAGTAGGGAATGATTCCGGTTTTAGAATTATTCTTTATAAAATATATATTCTTGGAGTCGTGCCATCTACTAAATACTAAGTCCTCCCCACCCGGGGACTTGTTTCAGTTTCCATTTAAGTCCTTTTTATCAAGTTTTTAAACTTTATATTACTTAAGGATTGTTAATTTCGAAGGTGATTCCATCTTTAGGAATTAATTTGACTAAATTAACTTTGAATTTCGTTATAATAATCCAAATTCCGTCCATCCGAGGATTTTTTTTTTGTTTTTCGAATTAAAATTCAATTACTTAATACTATTCATTTGACTTGTTTTTACTTTTAAGTTTTATTTATTTGGTTGTCCCTTAAGTTCAAGGATCTAATAAAATTAAATCAAAATCAAAACTAAATTTCAACTTATAATTTATACTGCTTTTTTTATTTATTTAAATATTTAATTTTTTTTTTTTTTTTAAATAAAATGTTTTAGTGATTATGAAGGTAGGTGTTATAAATAAAATCTAGTTCTCAAGATAAGAACCTGACAAAACTAAAAAAAAAAAAAATTATAAAAAATAAGTTGATACCAATCATAACAAATCCATTTTATATGAATTGAATCCATTTTATATGAATTGAATCCATTTTATATGAATAGAATCCATTCTGTATGAATTGAATCCATTTTATATAAATTGAATCCATCTTATATGAATTGAATCCAATTTATATAAATTGAATCCATTTTATATGAATTTAATCCATTATATATGAATAGAATCCATTTTGTATTAATTGAATCCATTTTATATAAATTGAATCCATTTTATATTAATTGAATCCATCTTATATCAATTGAATCCATTTTATATGAACTTAATCCATTTTATATGAATTGAATCCATTTTATATGAATAGAATCCATTTTATATGAATAGAATCCATTTTATATGAATTAAATTCATTTTATATGAATAGAATCCATTTTATATGAATTGAATCCATTTTATATGAATAGAATCCATTTTATATGAATAGAATCCATTTTATATGAATAGAATCCATTTTATATGAATAGAATCCATTTTATATGAATAGAATCCATTTTATATGAATTGAATCCATTTTATATGAATAGAATCCATTTTATATGAATAGAATCCATTTTATATGAATTGAATCCATTTTATATGAATTGAATCCATTTTATATGAATTGAATTCATTTTATATGAATTGAATCCATTTTATTTATATATCTATGAAAATCTAAATTGGTGGCAATTTATCAAACAAATTATTTGATAAAATAGTCAGTAATTTGAACAATATTTTCTCATTTATAATGTATGGTGTAAAAGAAGATAAATTGAAATTCAATTCATAATTAATCATATTAAAAAAGTGTTCACCCAAAAAACTCTGAAAAAAAATATTTCTCAAAAACGGTTCTGACGATTTTGATTTTAAAAATTCTAAAATGTAGTCCATTTAAATACGAATCTAACAATATAAGCTGTTTTCCCGGGAAAAATCTAGTTCCTGAGAAAATAGCTTTAAACGCGGACGGAGAGAGGCCGGGTTCGATTCCCCGCCGAGGAGAAGTTATTTTTATTATAAATTTTTATTGAAATAATAATTAAATGTACCGACGAAAACTAAATAAATGGAAAAAACTGGGCTAAGTAATTATGAACTCGTATATGAGAAATTTTGTCTGAGTTGTCTCGGAAGAATTTTTGGTTATTAAATTAAAGAATACATTTATTAAAATTGTGCCGCTAAAGTTAGAGCTAAAGCTAAAGTTAAAGCATCTAATAAGAGGTGGGGTTCGATTCCCCACTGAGAAGGAGTTACTTTTATGGTGAAGATAGATAAAATGTTCAATACTAATTAAATGTAACTACAAAAACAAACAATTAATAAATGGAAAACACTGAACCCAGTAATAATTGTGTACTCATATAATGAGAAAGCTTAAGTTGTAGCTGTTATAAAACAGATTTTTATGACTTTTATAACCGAGTTTATGACTTGAACTGGTCACATTACTCGCGTCAATTGACAATATATATATATATATATATATATATATATATATATATATATATATATATATATATATATATAAATATATATATATATATATATATATATATATATATATATATATATATATATATATATATATATATATATATATATATATATATATATATGTATATAAAATGAAAAAAAGGGTACGATGTGTACAAAACAGAGAAAACCAACTCTAAATAGTACTTCTTCTACTATTAATGAATCAATAAATTGCCAGAGGCAACTTTTTCTTTCTATTTTTTTTAGACTAGAATGTGCAAAAACGTAAGAAACAAGTCCCTACTTATACTTGTATCAAGTCCGTTACATTAAATTTATCATAAAATAAAAGCTCGAACTAGTCTGGGGGGCAAAGAAAAGGGGTAAAAAATAAGGTAAACACAGCGTTACCTCTATAGAATTAAGTTAATTACCTTATTAAGACAGTCAATTAATTAATTTTTATAACTCAAAGTAGGAGACTGGAAGCGATCGTCAATATAGGGACAGGTAAACAACAGGTACCTTTCTCTTTAATATTACACTTTGATAAGTTCTTAGAAAATTCTTTCTTTTTTTTTTTTTTTTTTAATGAAGTGACAATAAAAAAACACACAGACGCAGAACTAGATTAAATTGAACGGTATCATGAAGAAATAAAGTGGACTGCGTTAAACTTAAGCGATGTAAAAACCGGTTTATGCAGCATTAGGACTTATATTAGACATTTTTTCTTCGCTAATGATAACTACTTCGAAAGAGATATAGAATCCAGCTACGCTCTGATATTTCTAGTTCTATTTTTTTTAATAATAGTCAATATTACGTGTGTTTAATGATCGGTAAATATCGGCATTCCGATGTTTCCCGACTTTACACGACTTAATAACACGTGGTGTTTTTTTTAAAACAGTCTTTAATTCGGTAATTATCTACACGAATTAAAATATCAATTAAGGAAATGTTAAAGCTCGCAGATGGTTTGAAATTAATCTGGTAACAATCTGCGGTCTACTTTCGACAAATCATCACAATTTCATATAAAAAATAGACTGCCAATTGGTGTGGCACATAGCTTCCTCGCATCCTATCCACGTACTTTATTGATTTTATGCTTTTACAAGCAATTACAATCTAATTTGTTCAATTGTTCCCCAGTTTTTTTAAAACTGTCAAAATTGTTTTGATTTCTTACATTAATTAAAGTATCAATTTAGGAAAAGTTAAAGAGCGCTGACGGTTCAAATTAATCTGGGGCTATCTGCGGGTTACTTTCAATAAACTATAAAAGGTTCATACAAATCAGATAAGTACTTTTGAAGCTATAGGTGTAAATAGATGTATGTTTGTGCGCATGTGGAAGAGAAACAAATAAGCGCAGAAGGTTGAAACTTATATGGGACCAACAATGAGCTAATTATGACCTACCATACAAATTTCATTAAAATCAGACGTGTATTTTTTTAAGATATGTTGGTTCGCAAAAATCGAACGACAGACCGACAGACAGACAGACATGGAACCAAAAATGTTCCCTGATGTTTGATACGGATTTCTGTCTTGGAATTTTTGAAATCGGAGACCTAATTAATTTTTCTTTTTTCAGAACGATCACATAGCTTCCGTTACCTTTGGTAAGCTCGGAAGCAAAATCGGTCCGAGATAACTCAGACAAACTTTCTCATATACGAGTTCATAATTACTTTGCCCAGTGCTTTCCATTTATTAGTTTTCTTCGGTACATTAAATAATTATTGAATTTTTATTAATATGTATCATAAAAATATCTCTCCTCGACGGGGAATCGAATCCGGACTCTCTCCGTTCGGGTTAAAAGCTATTATCTTGGGAACTAAATTTTTTCCCCTAGAAAATGGCTTATATCGTTATAGATTTGTATTTAAATGGACTACATTTAAGATTTTTTTAAAATCAAAATCGTCAGAGCCGTTTTCGAGAAATAATTATTTTTCACATTTTTTGGGGGGTTTAGCGCTCCCAAATTTGAAGCTAAAATGTATTTCTCGATTCCCCGTCGGGGTATGATTTTTCTAAAAAATCGTCAAAATCGGAACGGTAGTTTAGGCTCTAGGCGTCTTCACAGACGACATACAGACATTTTTTAAAAACCACTTTTTTGGACTCATGTCCCCTGACAAAACGTGTAAATCCATCAAAATCTCCAAATTCGAATTTTCGCGCCATCACAATACTTTCTCTTTCTATGAGAAAGTCAAAAACTGGTCCTAATTCGGTAAATATCGGTTCCTATTTAGAACTCTATATAATGTTGTACAGGATTACGGTGTTTATCGACTATACGACCTAAAAGAGTTTTTTTGATTCGGTTGAATTCGGTAAATATCGGTTCGTATCGAAACTCTACAGCATGTTGTAGTCAGGATCACGATGTTTCTCGACTTTACACGACCTAATAGAGTTTTTAATTCGGTAAATGTCGGTACCATACAAATTTCATTAATACCGGACGTGCAGTTTTTAAGATATGTTGGTTTCTCAAAAATTGAGCGACAGACAGATAAGCAACCAAAAATGTTCTCTGATGTCTGAAACGGATTTCTGTCTAGGAATTTTTGAATTTGGAAATATAAAGTATTTTCGTTCTTCAGAACGGTCACATAGCTTCCGGTACTTCAATTCAATAATCTCGAAAGCAAAATTGCACAGGTTCAGCACGTGTTTCCTTTCAGTCTTCAAAATTCTTGTGGAGAATTTAGGAAAAGACGAAATTTTCATTGATTAAAAAAAACGGGGGAAAACAATTAAACCAATTACGCAATAATGGCTTGTAAAAGCATAAAATCAATAAAGTGTGTGCATAGGATACGAGGAAGCTATGTGCCACACCAATTGGCATTCTATTTTTGAACGAAGTTCCTTATGGCACGTTCTGGAGCCCGGGAGTGAATCCGAAAAAAACGACCAAAATCACCGTCACAAAATCACCGTCATAGAATCACCGTCACAAAGTCTACAGATGACGATAACTTGAGTAAAAGCTCACCGAGTTAGATGAAATTTGGTACACATGTTCATTTTACCAATGACCAGGCTGAGTTCGTCGGAAAACGTTATCCGCCCAAGCATTCACGCGCAATGCTCGCGTAAACGTAAAAGACGGGAAAAAGTGTTATTAAGGAAGCCTGTTACTTGACTTGTTTTGATTATTTTTGTTATATATGTCAAAAATGTCACTTTGTTTTGTAAATAAATAAAATATAATCATGTAAAATTTCACCCTGATACAAGCAGAAGCTGTAGAGTAGGGAAGAGATATATTTTATAATATTTTAAATTAATTGGCCAGGTAGGTAGAAAACAGTCCTATTTCAATCCAAACTCCTTTAACAAACATACTCTTTCACTATAAACTCATCATGATCAACTTTTTTTCTTATATTTAATATATATTTATAGTAAGACGCTTGCTTTAATTATACAAATAATGATTATCTTTTAATTTTGCCTTAACTCTGCCAGGTACAAACAGTTCGTTACTTTTAATTTTGTCTCTTTTCTAACTCCGCCATGTGTAAGTAGTTAGCAATGTATACGTACTTAGCAGTGTGATTTTATAATTTATATTTAATGAAAAATGTAAGGAACTTCGTTCCTACCGGGTGTCCCGCGACACCAAACGTATTTTTTTATTAGGCTTAATTATTAAAATTATTAATTGCTTGTGATGCTGAACAAAAACTTTTTATATACAGGGTGTTCCAACATATAGAGTATCCTAGAGAAAAAAAAACACCTTTTTTTAAATATTATTATTTACCACTAGTTTGTACATAAAATAATGGTATACTATGAAATAACGGAATTACGCGTTAATAACAGCGGAATAGCAATTTGAACTGAATTGGCTCGAGTATGCACCCTTGGAGGTGTCCTTGGCCTTTTCACAGCGCCACTGTTTACTGTTTATTGATTTGCCTGATAAGTGGCGCAATTACAATATCCCATATATGCAGAAAAGAAAAAAAAAAAAAAATAATCAAAACAATTTCAACTAATCAATAAACAAACAGTTATGTAAACAAACCAGACTATATAAGGAAACAAATTCCTATCATTTGGAATTCTTTAACTATTAAATTCTTAATATTTAAATTAATTAAATATGTATTTTTTTTTTATTAAATACATATTTTTTTCATTCATGAATATTAATTTTTAAAAGCGTATTTATTACTTTCTCATATAAAGAGAAAGTATTGTTATGGCATGAAAATTCGATTTTGAAATTTTGATGGATTTACACGTTTTTAAGTCTCCTGAATCCAAAAAAGTGATTTTTAAAAAATGGTCTTTCTGTCGTCTGTCTGTGCAGACGTCTAGAGCCTAAACTAGTGGGCCGATTTTTTACGATATTTGGCATACATGTTTAGAAATATTTTACCTTGAGGTGAAATCGAGAAATTAATTTTAACTCCAAATTTGGGGGCGCTTACCCCCACACAAAATTATTTCTCTAAACGGTTCAGAGACGATTTTGATTAAAAAATATTCTAAAATGCGTAGTCCATTTAAATACGAATCTAACAATATATAAGCCGTTTTCCCTGGAAATATCTAGTTCCTAAGAAAATAGCTTAAAACGCGGACGGAGAGAGACCGGGTTCGATTCCCCGCCGAGGAGAAGTTATATTTATGATACATTTTGATGAAATTTTCAATAATAAAATTGATGTACCGACGAAAACTAATAAAAGGAAAACGCTGGGCTAAGTAATAATGAACTCGTATAATATGAGAAATTTTGTCTGAGTTGTCTCGGACCAATTTTTTTTGTTATTAAAGAATACATTTATTAAAATTGTTAGAGCTAGAATTAATTTCTCGATTTCGCCTCGGAGTATGATTTTTCTGAACATGTTTGCCAAATTTCATCGAAATCGGTCCGGTAGTTTGGCTCTTCCGTCTGCACAGACAACAGACAGACATTTTTAAATAACTATACGTTTTTTGGACTGAACAGACCTCAAAACGTTAGTCTAGGAGATAGCGTGCAAAAAAGTGTTTGACTAACATGAAGCTAGAATTTTGTGTATAAGTTGATCGTTTAGTTACTAATTAATCTTTTAGGTTAGTTATTCAAATTATTCAAATAGCACTCCAAATCAAAGTGGTCACTTATAAAGTGACAAACTAAAATCAACTTGATATTTGGTCTACTCACTAATTGTATACTCAGGATCATGAAAATCACGTTAATTGGAGGGACATGCCGCTCTCCACTATTTTTTTTTTTTTTTTTTTTTTTTTTTCTTCAAATGTCTATTGCCAAGCTATGTCCCGCAGACGAACTTAGCCGACCACATATTCTTTAAAGGCACTAAAACATTTACTTGTACACAAAATTCTAGCTTTATATGCAAGCTATCTCCTGGACTAGTGTAACTCCATCAAAATTTAAAGATAGAATTTTATTGTGGTATCACAATTCGTTATCTCTATTTATATTAAGTGTATAAAAAAAGTGACCATTTATGGTCCCTTGCCAGGGACGGGATTCGAACCCGGATCTTCTGTACACAAAGCGAAAAATTAACTACGTAGAGAACCCGCCTTTCTCCCTCTAAATCTTTAAAAACTTTAAACCATTAAAGAGGTAAATGCTAAACATGGATTTTTGCTATTAAATCATAAACCAACTGAATTTTTTTTTTCTCCTTCCTTCTTTTAAATGCCTCTTGGCATTATATTTATATTTTTTTTTCAAATCGGGCGTTGGCCCCAAAGGTAAATAAGTTTCTTGGGGCACCAAAAACGAATCGAAAATTCCTCTCCATGGTCCAATTTATCTCTTTTAATAAACGATGGCTGCGGTAAAAAAAAAAAATGGAATCAGATATGAAATATGGTGGCATAATAAAATCAGGAACACTTTGAATCTAACAATTTATACATATATACATATATATATATATATATATATATATATATATATATATATATATATATATATATATATATATATATATATATATATATATATATATATATATATATATATATATATGTATATATGTATAAATTGTTAGATTATATATATATATATATATATATATATATATATATATATATATATATATATATATATATAAATATATATATCGATAAATATCTCTTTGTCGATTGAAGAAAAATTATTTATTGTAAGATCATGTTTATTATATATATATTTTATTCTTGGTTTTATTACTATATATATTTTGTTGTACCGAGATATGTGTCCTGATTATATTTTGGAAAGTTCTGTACTATATATATATATATATATATATATATATATATATATATATATATATATATATATATATATATATATATATATATATATATGTATGTATATTGTTCTATATTATAATATATATAAATGGTGTTTTGTAAAGGGAATAGCAATTTAGAGGTTGAACTTTAAGTTGAGGGCGTGTTTGTACATCTTGTTCCAGCGGCGCCATCATTTTTATTTTAATGCGGAATTTTGAATCATTGTTGTCGAAATTTTATTTATATCTTACTGGGATTTCTCCTTTAGTCGGTTTTAATAATTGTTTTTTTAGAAATTGTTTCTTATTTTAGAAAACTTTCATTACATCAAAAGAAAGCTTTAGATCCCTCCATTAATACATATATATGTTCTACATGATTTTACACATGTATATACATTATATGTTTATATTGTTTTTAAATCATTTATATTAAATTTATTTTTCACTTTAAATCAAATTATAATTATCAATAACGGCGGGAGACATACAGAGAAAAATAGACCCCCGCACCGGGACTTGAACCACGGTCCTCCTATTAATCCGTTTGGCTTGCTAGACTTAGGAAAGATTGATAGCTTGGATTCCCCAAATTGGATTAGCTTGGATTTGGAGAGCGCCCGTAACGGATTAATAGAAGGCCCGTGGTTCAAGTCTCGATGCGGGGGTCTATTTTTCTTTGTATGTCTCACGTAGTTATTGATAATTATAATTTGATTTAAAGTAAAATTTAATCTTTCCGTAGTATGAATACTACCTCAAACTTAAAAATTTGAATTGATTTTTTAGGGTTATGAAGACCCTTCTCGAAACCCTTATGCCGAGGGAGATGAGTGTCTGTCCGTCGCTCTTTGATTCATATCTCCTGAACCTTCAAGCTGAAAAGTTGAAATTTGGAATACTGGGGAAACTTTTTGACCCACACAAAGAAAAATATGTCTTAGAAGATAAACATTTAATATGCGCATACGCCATTCGCAAAACATTGGTACACTCAAATATATATTTGACACCCTCGTCTCACGGGTTTTTCCCATATCCTACATCTTTTGTATATACAGGGTGGTCCAAAAGTCTCCCCCTCCCCCCTCTTAACTTTTGAACGGTTTGAGATAAATTAATGGAACTTGAGGGATCTCTACCATGCAAAGGAGGTTTGATTTCATGCAATCGCAGACTAGGGGCAACCACCCACTTTGCCCCCAGGCCACCCAATTTTAAAATTTAAAATTTCATATTTTGCAGCATATTTGGGTTTTAACGGTGAAAAATAACGAAATTTTATTTGATAATTTTTCTTCTATCTCCAATATTTTGCCCCCTACAGGGGGGCAAAGATAGCAAAAAAAAACCCTTCCGAAATAGTGAAATAATAACCCTCAGATCGTTTAGAAATAAAGTAATGGAATTTGGGGGGGTCTGTACCATGTATTAGGAAGTTTGTATTCATCCACTCGCGTACTAGGGGCAACCGCCATTTTGCCCCCAGGCACTGAAATATACTTTTTTTATACCTTTGCCCCCCCCCCCCCCCCTATAAGGGGCAAAATATTGGAGATAGAAAAAAAAGTTAGAAGTAAATAATTTTTATTTTTCGCCGTAGAATCTAAATCTGCCATAAAAAAATATACACTCAAGCTTAAAATTTTGAAGTTAGTTAGCCTAGGAGCCATAAGAGGGGGGGGGGGGGAGACTTTTGGACCACCCTGTATATATCTTCGTCTACCTCCACCTTTCCAACTTCATTCTCTCATGTAGACTCGATGAGTGTGTTGAGTGCTACGTGTGTGAGACTTGGACTCTGCTGTGATGGCGTTTAGCTGAAACCGGTCCAGTGATCTCCAGATCAAGCAAGTATCAAACTTGCGGTAACAACTTACAATTTGATTTCAAATATATATATATATATATATATATATATATATATATATATATATATATATATATATATATATATTAAATTTTCGAGTGGGGTATCAAATAAAAGCTGCTGATTAGTATATCACATGTATGTATATATATATATATATATATATATATATATATATATATATATATATATATATATATATATATATATATATATATATATATATATATATATATATATATATATTTATATATGCTTGTTTAAAAGTTGTATTCCCCCCTAACCACCTTATAACGCCTAGTCCTTAAATTTTGTATTAATTCATGCAAATATGTAATAAATGTTTAAAAAATGTATGAACACAAATCCGTTTCAGAGATCAGGGAATTGTTTTAGTCTCGTATTAGTAGTTATACCGGTACCTGACTGGACCCCCCCTCCTCCTCCTTTTGAGACCGGGGCCCCGCACCTGGCCTCAAGGTCACACACCACGTCTACGACTAAGCCACGCCCCCCTCCACGTCTTGCTAAGTCGACTGTCCTGATCATCGAAGTAGACGGCTACCTAAGCCACGCCCCTCATATAGGTAAAAAAGGAGGGTTACTGTACTTTCGGCTACCACGTTTCGGCTACCATTCCAAGGTCATAGGGTATTACGTCATCTCTACTAAAATAGTATTTTTGCAAGGGTAGGAACAGATAACACACAAGACATTATTTTAAAACATTTATTTTATTAGTTATATGCACAGAAAATAACTCTTTGTTTGTGTTTATTTGCAGTAGTTTTTATCTTATCTAATTTTACAATAAATTTATAGTTTAAATCCATATTTAAGTCTTTTATTTCTTTTTCTAACCAGATTAAGACCGTTTGTTGGCCCAATAACGGTCCAACGGACCCGTTAACAGTCCAACGGACCCGTTTAACAGTCCAACGGACCCGTTTAACGGTCCAACGGACCCGTTAACAGTCCAACGGACCCGTTTAACAGTCCAACGGACCCGTTTAACGGTCCAACGGACCCGTTTAACGGTCCAACGAACCCGTTAACAGTCCAACGGACCCGTTTAACAGTCCAACGGACCCGTTTAACGGTCCCCCGACCGTTTGCACGTAGAGCCTGTCTAGACTTGTCTGCCAAGTTAACCGGGCGTGGTAAGATAGTACAACAGGATTTAACTTCTTTTCTAAAACAATATTTAATTCAATGCGCATGCGTTGAATTTGTGCTAAAAAGGAGGGTAGGGTGGGGAGCGGGTCAGTTTACGCCAGTAGCTTAAACAGTTAACATGTGCCCCTCCAAGATGTACAAGGTGTCCGAGCTCTTGGGTAGCAGGATTAAACCAACCAACGAACGATTTGGACTCTGGCTTCTGGAGGAGAATCTACGCAACAACAACCTGTTAACCGATGTGGGAAATATTAATTATTCCCAAGGAGAAGATCTGCTTTCCAAAGTAAATATACAACCATTATCTCCGTTAACGAAACCATTCTGCGACAATATAATGCTCGTGAAAATAACCGATAGTTCGGATTGCGAACAGGGCAAGAACATCGTAAAGAAGGATATTTGTGGTGCATTTAACAGTTACCTTCGCGGGAAATTTTCCAACTTTGTTTCCGCAAGACATGGTGTAAAGGCAAAATTACCATTCCCTTTGCTTGGAAAGAGACCTATGGCGGAACGAGTATGCAATATTATTGGAGCAGAAGGGTTGCAGACCGTCGCAAAGAAATTTAAAAATCCTATTGCTGTCCCATACAAGGTGGAGTTAGCAGATGTCGATCTTGCTACTCTACAGGAACAGATGCCCGAAATACTAACGGATCTGCAAGCACATGACTTCTACCTAATGGATTTGGATATTACACAAGATTTCGTTGGTGTTTTTAACAAGCAAGA
This sequence comes from Gerris lacustris, assembly GCA_951217055.1. Lineage (NCBI taxonomy): Eukaryota > Metazoa > Arthropoda > Insecta > Hemiptera > Gerridae > Gerris > Gerris lacustris. The sequence continues at coordinate 2,971,353 of OX578286.1, read as the reverse complement.
GATGTGCGAGTATTTGGTGCGAGACCACGGTTTCCGTTACCAAGGCGACCAGTACAAAGAAGGCTGTAATACAATAGTTAACAACGACAAGACCGTTGGAATCGACTGTCTAACTTGGATTACTCCCACTGGTGCCAGAGTAAAGATCTACAACAAGTTCGTCTGCCAGATAACGAGCCCCGGAGTCAACAAACAAATTGGCAACCACATCGTGGACTTTGTCATATAGGTAAAAAAGGAGGGTTACTGTACTTTCGGCTACCACGTTTCGGCTACCTCTCCAAGGTCATAGGGTATTACGTCATCTCTACTAAAATAGTATCTTTGCAAGGGTAGGAACAGATAACACACAAGACATTATTTTAAAACATTTATTTTATTAGTTATATGCACAGAAAACAACTCTTTCTTTGTGTTTATTTACAGTAGTTTTTATCTTATCTAATTTTACATTAAATTTATAGTTTAAATCCATATTTAAGTCTTTTATTTCTTTTTCTAACCAATAATTGGAAATGTACAAAGCATCTAAACTTTCGAACTGTACAATGTAACGGATCTTATCTCTGTAATTGATTTCTTTAATACCGCACACAACTAATTCCGTCCCTTCTTCCAGCTCCTCCAGCCGGCGACATTGTCTTGGAATAACTTTGCCTTTTATTTCTAGCATACCAAGGGAGGATACTAGTTCTACTTCTTCTTGGTTGTAGGGAAAATCTACTGGGTTCTTCCATGCATCTGTTAGGAGTTTTAGATTTTCTACCTTCGCAAAAGAATTGTAATTATAGCTGGTAACTCCATTGGTTGTAAATGTAAAAATGGTTTCTTCCGTTGCTAAATGCACAATATCCAGGTCGCTGTGGGGTGTTAATACAAATCCATCCTTTGTTAAGTTTTTTCTGTTGTTGTACACCTCGATCAACCAGGGTTTGTGGATTCCTCTTAAGAAGTAAACACATTTATTTCCATCTTTTTCTGCGAGTATTCCAACAAATGCGTACTTTGCTTTAGCATTTACTGTAAATGCGGAAACCTTGTAGTCTCCATGTAAATCTAAATGCTTCCAGGGCTTGTTAAAATAACCAGCCATTCTCGCTTTCGTCTCTCTAATAATTTTGTCCTTCTCCTGCATCTCTCGGTACTCCTCCTTTAGGGAAGCAGCATGCTCCATGTACTCCAGTTTTCTCCTTTTTAAATCAATTTCTTCCAGTTCTAGTTTTCGTTTATTTGCACATAACGTATAAACAGATGACAACGGTTCTATTTCCTTAATAATATAAGGAGACAGTTTACTATTAATGTTGACTCTCTTCCTTAACACCTGGGGAGTAACATTAGTTGTATTTATTAATCCCATATTTTCGAGGCTTACATCTTTACAGATCGTAGAGAAGGCGGTAGAAGATTTCGAGAACAATGTCTCGCCACTTTTAATGTAGCATTTTTGCACTACATTAATATTCTCTTTATTAGCAACATCTTCCACAATCTCCAGATAATTAACAGGCAAATAGTTAAAACTAAATGCCGAGAGAACGTAATTAATTATTTTTTTCCTCTGGTCTTGGTCACTCGGTAGAGCAAGTTGTAGTCCAGTTAACTTCCTCGTGTTGCTGTTCCCCCAGTAGACATATTGTAAAATATTATTATACACCACACAACAGCTGTTCCCAAGACTGTCCGTTAATTTCGTCCACATTTTCGGGATGGCAACAGAATAAAATGGGGCTTCCCGGAAATATTTCTTGCTGTCTTCCAGAAGACTTACACAGTAGTCCAGAGGATAATAGCCGCTACCGTTGTAAATCGTTGCCTCTAATCTTGTAATACCGTGTTCCTTACCCTGTGGAGACAAGAACGTCTGTCTTAATCTGGAGTCTGGACAGTTGACAAAGTCCACGATGTGGTTGCCAATTTGTTTGTTGACTCCGGGGCTCGTTATCTGGCAGACGAACTTGTTGTAGATCTTTACTCTGGCACCAGTGGGAGTAATCCAAGTTAGACAGTCGATTCCAACGGTCTTGTCGTTGTTAACTATTGTATTACAGCCTTCTTTGTACTGGTCGCCTTGGTAACGGAAACCGTGGTCTCGCACCAAATACTCGCACATCTCTTGCTTGTTAAAAACACCAACGAAATCTTGTGTAATATCCAAATCCATTAGGTAGAAGTCATGTGCTTGCAGATCCGTTAGTATTTCGGGCATCTGTTCCTGTAGAGTAGCAAGATCGACATCTGCTAACTCCACCTTGTATGGGACAGCAATAGGATTTTTAAATTTCTTTGCGACGGTCTGCAACCCTTCTGCTCCAATAATATTGCATACTCGTTCCGCCATAGGTCTCTTTCCAAGCAAAGGGAATGGTAATTTTGCCTTTACACCATGTCTTGCGGAAACAAAGTTGGAAAATTTCCCGCGAAGGTAACTGTTAAATGCACCACAAATATCCTTCTTTACGATGTTCTTGCCCTGTTCGCAATCCGAACTATCGGTTATTTTCACGAGCATTATATTGTCGCAGAATGGTTTCGTTAACGGAGATAATGGTTGTATATTTACTTTGGAAAGCAGATCTTCTCCTTGGGAATAATTAATATTTCCCACATCGGTTAACAGGTTGTTGTTGCGTAGATTCTCCTCCAGAAGCCAGAGTCCAAATCGTTCGTTGGTTGGTTTAATCCTGCTACCCAAGAGCTCGGACACCTTGTACATCTTGGAGGGGCACATGTTAACTGTTTAAGCTACTGGCGTAAACTGACCCGCTCCCCACCCTACCCTCCTTTTTAGCACAAATTCAACGCATGCGCATTGAATTAAATATTGTTTTAGAAAAGAAGTTAAATCCTGTTGTACTATCTTACCACGCCCGGTTAACTTGGCAGACAAGTCTAGACAGGCTCTACGTGCAAACGGTCGGGGGACCGTTAAACGGGTCCGTTGGACTGTTAAACGGGTCCGTTGGACTGTTAACGGGTTCGTTGGACCGTTAAACGGGTCCGTTGGACCGTTAAACGGGTCCGTTGGACTGTTAAACGGGTCCGTTGGACTGTTAACGGGTCCGTTGGACCGTTAAACGGGTCCGTTGGACTGTTAAACGGGTCCGTTGGACTGTTAACGGGTCCGTTGGACCGTTATTGGGCCAACAAACGGTCTTAATCTGGTTAGAAAAAGAAATAAAAGACTTAAATATGGATTTAAACTATAAATTTATTGTAAAATTAGATAAGATAAAAACTACTGCAAATAAACACAAACAAAGAGTTATTTTCTGTGCATATAACTAATAAAATAAATGTTTTAAAATAATGTCTTGTGTGTTATCTGTTCCTACCCTTGCAAAAATACTATTTTAGTAGAGATGACGTAATACCCTATGACCTTGGAATGGTAGCCGAAACGTGGTAGCCGAAAGTACAGTAACCCTCCTTTTTTACCTATATGACATTATTACTGTTAACGACCAACGTCATATTATTACATACCAAAGTCAGTGATAAAATATAAAAATACCAGCTGTTTGATACCAGATTTATTATAAAATAATTCACACGGTCTGTTCTTGAGTACAAGCACACGACAACTAGCTACCTATTTGTTCGCTATCCACTCCACTATTTGTTGTAACTGGTAATATCTTGACCAAGAAAATCAACTTGCAGAAGATAAACAAATACCTGCGATAGTGTAATTTTATCGATAAAAGACCTTGGGTCGCGTACACGACTACCTTAACGAGGTATCTATTTGTATGCTACCACATCTATTTGTATGTCCACATTCCACATGTATCCCCCTCCCGTACAGATACTCTGGTACACCAACGTTATCCCCAACTACTTGCATAGAACAGATACCGAATACGCGCTAAATGTTTATACTTCGGTGGTAGATGACGTTATCCCCTCCGCCTGTCTTGAGCGATACCTGTGTTCTGTACCCCCTTATTTCTCGGACGATTTATTTCTCTGTACAAAGTTCATCCCCTCCACCTACCGAGCAATCATTTACTCAATTATTTTTAGTTTAGATAGAGAAAGAGCTAAGGAATAAAACAAAGGTAATAAAAAGGTTTTCCTAACACCCGTATGTGTGTCTACCTACACGATAATGTATGTAAACGGTTCAATAAATATCGATAAAAGACTTACAGATTGATCTAAATGTAGGCAGTCTACAGAGTCAACGACATAAAACAGAGAACCCGCGATGATGTCGCTACTATCCACATTTTTCCATGCATATTTTACCTTCTGACCACCTACATCTGGGAAATATACTAAAACAGACGTAGCATACGTGTTATTTGTAACCTTACGTAAGAAAACCAATTTCCAGAATATAAACAAATACAATACCTGTGATATAATTGATGTAAACCTACACCAGGGAGCAGACGGTAATATCTCGACCAAGAAAACCAACTTCCAGGGTATGAACAATAAAGTACAAAACACATGTTTGCAGACCAAGTCTGACATGTGACGCTTACACCTACTCGCTACTAACCACTCGTATGCCATTGACAACCTGTACTCTCGACTTCTACTAAGATATATGGTTGCACACCCTGGTATTTGAATAGACACCAACCCGCCAAACTTTTTCTAAGAAACACAACTTCGAGGACATAAACAACATAGCTGTATTTGTTGTGCTATTCACATTCTTCGGTAGCCGATACCTGTATACTTTATACCTACTCTTGAGACCGATAACTTGAGTTCGAGTGCACGACCACCTAAATAACACTTCCACCTCTTCGGTTGTACACCTGTATACGCTCTCCCATTTGGGAGTCTATATGTCCGAAACCCCTCCGTCTATAATTTACGAACCCACCTGTACGCTGATGTGCGCTATCCCCTCGATTTTGTACGCTCTACTAAGATCTGTCAGCTTCGATAGGTTATCCTCCACCACTTGCATAGAACCGATACCGAATACGCGCTAGAATTTATCCCTTCGGTGGTTGGTGACGTCATCCCCTCTGCCTTCTTTTTTGCCTGTAATTTTTCTCTAACACCCGTACGCCACCTGTGGTCACCTACGCGCAAACATTAGCCCATACATACTAACTATGTATGGGGCTGTTTGATGTTTGCAAATTTGTTTGCGCAAACATCAAACAGCCCCAATATGTTTGTACATTTGTTTGCGCAAACATCAAACAGCCCCAATATGTTTGCAAATTTGTTTGCGCAAACATCAAACAGCCCCAATATGTTTGTACATTTGTTTGCGCAAACATCAAACAGCCCCAATATGTTTGTACATTTGTTTGCGCAAACATCAAACAGCCCCAATATGTTTGCAAATTTGTTTGCGCAAACATCAAACAGCCCCAATATGTTTGTACATTTGTTTGCGCAAACATCAAACAGCCCCAATATGTTTGCAAATTTGTTTGCGCAAACATCAAACAGTCCCAATATGTTTGTACATTTGTTTGCGCAAACATCAAACAGCCCCAATATGTTTGCAAATTTGTTTGCGCAAACATCAAACAGTCCCAATATGTTTATACATTTGTTTGCGCAAACATCAAACAGTCCCAATATGTTTATACATTTGTTTGCGCAAACATCAAACAGCCCCAATATGTTTGCAAATTTGTTTGCGCAAACATCAAACAGCCCCAATATGTTTGTACATTTGTTTGCGCAAACATCAAACAGCCCCAATATGTTTGTACATTTGTTTGCGCAAACATCAAACAGTCCCAATATGTTTATACATTTGTTTGCGCAAACATCAAACAGCCCCAATATGTTTGCAAATTAGTTTGCGCAAACATCAAACAGCCCCATACATAGTTAGTATGTATGGGCTAATGTTTGCGCGTAGGTGACCACAGGTGGCGTACGGGTGTTAGAGAAAAATTACAGGCAAAAAAGAAGGCAGAGGGGATGACGTCACCAACCACCGAAGGGATAAATTCTAGCGCGTATTCGGTATCGGTTCTATGCAAGTGGTGGAGGATAACCTATCGAAGCTGACAGATCTTAGTAGAGCGTACAAAATCGAGGGGATAGCGCACATCAGCGTACAGGTGGGTTCGTAAATTATAGACGGAGGGGTTTCGGACATATAGACTCCCAAATGGGAGAGCGTATACAGGTGTACAACCGAAGAGGTGGAAGTGTTATTTAGGTGGTCGTGCACTCGAACTCAAGTTATCGGTCTCAAGAGTAGGTATAAAGTATACAGGTATCGGCTACCGAAGAATGTGAATAGCACAACAAATACAGCTATGTTGTTTATGTCCTCGAAGTTGTGTTTCTTAGAAAAAGTTTGGCGGGTTGGTGTCTATTCAAATACCAGGGTGTGCAACCATATATCTTAGTAGAAGTCGAGAGTACAGGTTGTCAATGGCATACGAGTGGTTAGTAGCGAGTAGGTGTAAGCGTCACATGTCAGACTTGGTCTGCAAACATGTGTTTTGTACTTTATTGTTCATACCCTGGAAGTTGGTTTTCTTGGTCGAGATATTACCGTCTGCTCCCTGGTGTAGGTTTACATCAATTATATCACAGGTATTGTATTTGTTTATATTCTGGAAATTGGTTTTCTTACGTAAGGTTACAAATAACACGTATGCTACGTCTGTTTTAGTATATTTCCCAGATGTAGGTGGTCAGAAGGTAAAATATGCATGGAAAAATGTGGATAGTAGCGACATCATCGCGGGTTCTCTGTTTTATGTCGTTGACTCTGTAGACTGCCTACATTTAGATCAATCTGTAAGTCTTTTATCGATATTTATTGAACCGTTTACATACATTATCGTGTAGGTAGACACACATACGGGTGTTAGGAAAACCTTTTTATTACCTTTGTTTTATTCCTTAGCTCTTTCTCTATCTAAACTAAAAATAATTGAGTAAATGATTGCTCGGTAGGTGGAGGGGATGAACTTTGTACAGAGAAATAAATCGTCCGAGAAATAAGGGGGTACAGAACACAGGTATCGCTCAAGACAGGCGGAGGGGATAACGTCATCTACCACCGAAGTATAAACATTTAGCGCGTATTCGGTATCTGTTCTATGCAAGTAGTTGGGGATAACGTTGGTGTACCAGAGTATCTGTACGGGAGGGGGATACATGTGGAATGTGGACATACAAATAGATGTGGTAGCATACAAATAGATACCTCGTTAAGGTAGTCGTGTACGCGACCCAAGGTCTTTTATCGATAAAATTACACTATCGCAGGTATTTGTTTATCTTCTGCAAGTTGATTTTCTTGGTCAAGATATTACCAGTTACAACAAATAGTGGAGTGGATAGCGAACAAATAGGTAGCTAGTTGTCGTGTGCTTGTACTCAAGAACAGACCGTGTGAATTATTTTATAATAAATCTGGTATCAAACAGCTGGTATTTTTATATTTTATCACTGACTTTGGTATGTAATAATATGACGTTGGTCGTTAACAGTAATAATGTCATAGGAGTTATCAAATGTGAATCATCTGATGTTTTGTTGACACATTTAAACATCTGATTCAACCTTCTAGTGTGTAGTCAGACGTTCTAGTGCCTAGTCCTGTTTTTTGAACACCTTCCTACTTATCTTTTCTGACTTTGTACTTTAGAATTACTGTAGAACGTTATCTACATCCTGTGATTTATCCTCTGTATGTGTGTGACCTTGAGTGTAATTCCGTGTTTTTGAATACAACTCTGTTGTTTTAGATATGAAAAAACTATCTACATACTGTTCTGACCACTTCCTGTTAATTGTTTTGATATTCTTTATTGGAATTATTTTAAAGTATATTTGTCAAGATATCTCAGTTTATTTCGAGGTATATTTATTGATACATTTTTCCTGTGCACATTTTATAGATGGTATTATTATCTGAGAAAACTCGTTTTCCTTTGTAAATAATTATATTTGGTAAAATCATGCTTCTCTGGTATTCGAACTTATGGTCTCGCCTACGTTTTTTAAATTCCATAATATTATTATAATAGTTTTATCTTTGGAATGTCTAGACAGGCGTATAGTATAAAATTCTTTTTAGTGTAAATGAGTTGATAACGATATAGTAAAGGATGTTGATAAATTTTAACTCTCGTATTCTAGAATACGATATAAAATTAAATATTTGACAGCTGACTGTTTTCAGTTATATACTTGTAATAAAATATCTTTAGAAATATGTTATCTATGTTTAGCCAGCTAAACAGAGGTGTGATACCTGAGTACCAGACATGTGTAGATGTAACCAATATTGGAGCAGATATACTGGTAACATAAACAGATGTAAAGTCTGTAGGATGTTAGATAAAACCGTCATAGATAAAATTCCGTTACAAATTATTTTTTAGAACATTAATCACTATAATGTGTTTATATTTTTACAACACTTAAAATTTAGGTTAACCTTTAAGCCTTCTACCGATTACTGTTGGTTGTTTACACCAACTATCGTTCGTTGTTTACATTCCTTAGATGATGGGGATCCGTGTATACCCCCTCCTCTCTCAGTATGCATCGAGACACCGCTTGTGTAGGATCTGCTCTAATGTGGAGGGGATAAACTTTGTACAGGAATAAGCCGGTAAGTATTCAAGTATAGGAGCGGAGGGGATAGCAAGACTCGGTATACAGTATGTAGTCAGGTATACGAGTATAGGGCGTAGGGTAACTCTTGTTTTGACTCAAATATCTCAAGTGGAGGGACTCGGTGGTCAGGTATGGTCAGGGTGGGATAGCCTCCAAGTGGAGAGGTACCACACAGGTGGGATCGTAGAACTGTAGGTGGAGGGGATAACGGGTGTCAGACTCAGGTAATAAATGGAGGGGATACAACTCAGGTGAGGGGCGTGGTTTATATACTTGAACTCGTGTATAGACCGTGGGAATTATTTTAAATCTGTTGTCACTTCGCAGCCAGAAAGAAGTGGAGGGGCTTCGGGCGGGTGGTGGGGACACCCGTGTACACAGAGGTGGACACAAGTGGAGGGGATTCGACGCGGGGCTCAGGTGGCATGTGACTCAGGCTGGGGGCGTGGCTTATATACTTGGACTTGAGTATAGACCGTGGGAATTATTATAAATCTGTTGTCTCATAGTTCTTTAAAACTTACTATTACTGGTTGCCTATACCTGGAAATATGTTATCAATAACAGTTAAACATTTACACCAGCTGATGCTATTATTTACGTTTTTAGATTAATCACTATCTGGTTTTACAACGTTTAAATTTAGGTTAACCTTACTATTATTTGACGCCAACTATCACATAGGTACGGGCTATTAAGAGGTATCGGTGGTGGGGATGTAACATCTTGCAGATTATTTTAAAAGAGGACAGGCAGTTAAACACCAGCTGATGCTATTATATACGTTTTTAGATTAATCACTATCTGGTTTTACAACGTTTAAATGTATGCTATCCTTCCATCGATTACTATTTATAGTTTACACCAACTATCGTTCGTTGTTTACATTCCTTAGATGATGGGGATCCCCCCTCCTCTCTCAGTATGCATCGACTGTGTAGGATCACACTATGTATTGTCTATAGTGAGAAAGGGACTAAAGAGAATTATTTTAAAAGAGGTATCGGTGGTGGGGATGTAACATCTTACAGATTATTATGAAAGAGGACAGGTAGTTAAACACCAGCTGATGCTATTATTTACGTTTTTTAGATTAATCACTATCTGGTTTTACAACGTTTAAATTTATGCTATCCTTCCATCGATTACTATTTATAGTTTACACCAACTATCGTTCGTTGTTTACATTCCTTAGATGATGGGGATCCCCCCTCCTCTCTCAGTATGCATCGAGACATCGACTGTGTAGGATCACACTTTGTATTATCTATAGTGGGGGTAACTCCGGGACTCAGGTATACGAGTATTATTTTAAAAGAGAAGTCGGTGGTGTAACATCTTACAGATTATTATAAAAGAGGACAGGGGATACGAACATCTTGCAGGTGGTGGGGGGCATACACGTTTACGAGTGGTGGGGGGATACACGTAGACGAGGGACGTGGGTCTCAGGAAGGTAGCGGTGGTCAGGGGCGTGGTCGTAGACGTAACATCTTACAGGTACTCATTGGACATCCGCGTACACCTTACACTCATGCATGTAGACGAGGAACACCTGTGTAACACAAGTGGAGGGGATACGTCTACTTCGATGAGGTACTCAGTGGTGGAGGGGATACAACTCAGGGGGGCGTGGCTTAAAGACATAAACGAGGGACTCAGGTGAGGGGCGTGGCTTAGGTAGCCGTCTACTTCGATGATCAGGACAGTCGACTCAGGGGGCAAGACGTGGAGGGGGGCGTGGCTTAGTCGTAGACGTGGTGTGTGACCTTGAGGCCAGGTGCGGGGCCCCGGTCTCAAAAGGAGGAGGAGGGGGGGTCCAGTCAGGTACCGGTATAACTACTCGTATTTGTTCTATCTGACGTTCGACGTTTGCGAACCGTCACAACTTAAAAAACCACTTATTCCATTTTAAAGACATTCAAATTGTTTGTCCAAAAGTAGCATTGAGAGATGGTGTGACCCTCGGGTGTGGTTCACAGTGAATCTGCCAAGTCATGGGGTAAATATTGAACTGGCGAGGAGTGTTAAGGGAGGCTGTTGGCACCAGTCTGTGGAGTGGGGGTAGGCTCACCAGGAGGGGGCCGCTCATGTAATTCACAGAATACTTGACATTTTTACGACTTGAATGTATTTTCAGAATGAATGATGCGTTAAAAGTGGAGAAAAAAAATATATTTTCCATGTTGGCTAACATGTCTTGTAATTTCTAATCTACTATCTGGAGTACCGTGCCTCGCCACGCATTGTCTTATAGTTCAATGTAGAAGATGTAACTGTGTAACTCCGCATCGCTTTTTTTTTTAAGAATCTGCATTTAATAGATTAATTTATTCGGCTCAATAACTAATTAAATAATTAAAACAATATAATTCAATGTGTTTATTAGCGAAATATTGCAGTACGCAGTATATATATTAAACAGGTTACAGCTTTTCTATTTTACCCCCCTTTTGAATGAAAATATGACAAAAGTGAACACAACAACAATAACTGTACTCTTAAAGAGCTTTCCAACGACATGCATCATGAAGGGCATATACTATTTTAACTTTTATACCACGCACCTCGTACCCCAATTTGGACCATCTCAGATTTACCTTCCTGTGTTTGGTAACTGTGCCAAATTTTGTGCGGATCGGTTTAGCCGTTCAGGAGGATGTGTCCAACCAACAACTCGCTTCGCTCAGCTCAACAAGTGTAATATCCTTTGTCCCAAGGTACATTTGACCAAATATCCCTTTGTCATAATAGTAATTTAGACTAAGGAATATTCGAAGGGTGGGCCAAAAAACCGTACTTTGTTGAACACTTATTGCTCAGGTTATATAGTAGATAGAGATTTGGGTTTTGCGGGGTCTGAAAACTACATTCTTCAACTTTAAATTTCATATCTATAACTTTAAAAACGATTTGGTGAAAGCCATGCAATGACGGTTTGAAATAGGGTCTTTAAAAAAGTCGTTGTCTGGGTAGTAATCCTTATCTGGTATTATAGTTTTGATAGAATAAATTACCATAAGGGGGAGGAGGGGGGGGGGGGGATTCTTTGTAGGTAAGTGGGAGGAGTCCCTCAGTGTTAAAACAAACATTGAAGATGGGTTAGGCACAATTTTGCCAGAAATTAAAGATCAAATGCTAAATTACACGTTTATGCAAGATAGTGCCCCGTCAACAATTGCATATAGTGCCCCAGCAACAACTTGCAAACAATTCAATACTTGCAAGAGAATTGCCCAGACTTCAGGCAACATTGTGCTTAACACATCTTCAATGTTTGTTATGTTGTTGGTCAATGTTGTTCAATGTTTGTTGATAGAGCGATGGGAAAGGTTAACATCTTGCATAAACGTGTAATTTAGCATTTGATCTTTAATTTCAGGCAAAATTGTGCTTAACCCATCTTCAATGTTTGCTGTTATAACACTGAGAGACTCCTCCCACTTATCTACAAAGAACCCCCCCCCCCCTTCCACCATCTTCCACCATATGGTAGTTTATTCTATCAAAACTATAATACCAGGCAAGATCACTACCCGGACAACGCCTTTCTTTAAGACCCTATTTCAAACCGTTATTGCGTGGCTTTCACCCAATCGTTTTTAAAGATAAGGCGGAAATACACATGCTAGTAAAAAAGCATGCCAGTGGCGAGTTACTAGCACGTCAGTAGCTAGCATGCTGCAGACGCTGTGTAGATTTGCCGGTAAAACAGCATGCTAGTATCATCCGGATGATCGGTCTTGTGCGAGGTACTAGCACATGACAATACACATTCCAGTCACAGTCCTAGTTTTAAAACAGGCAATCGTTTCTTGCCTTCCTTTAGCCGGAATAACTTATTAAATAAATTGTATTTTGATTTAATTGATTTTGATAGTTTTATTAATTGTTTCAATGTACCTTATGAATGTATCGGTGCGGAATGAAATTAACAAGATTGTTCTGTTACTTGCAAAGAACTGTGTTTTAAAACATTTGAAAAATAATAAAAAGACACGAAGAGTGTGGGTAAAGATTGGATAGCTAGAAGGGAATTAAGTACATGGAGCGAGTCAGTGCCTACTAAATGAAATGCGGTTCGGGGACGTCAATGGTTTTAGGAATCAATTGCGAATGCTTCCGGAGAAAGTTGATGAGTTGTTGTCAGATACTGCGAAAGGAAGGAACGCAACTGAAGACTGAAAGGCTGAGGAGACTCGTGCTAGGTACTAGCAAACTTGCGCTGGCAGGCCTGTTTACACGTGCCTTATCAGGTCCCCCTTCCCTCGACTTGTGCCACTGACAAGACAAAAATCAAACCTCGTGCGATTTACTCGCATGCTTTTGACTCGCATGCTATTTGATGTATACACATACGAGTAGCTCTCCTCTGCGAGTAACTAGCATGTGTATTTCCGCCTTTATGGATATGAAAGAATGTAGTTTTCAGACCCCGCAAGCCCCATATCTCTATCTACTACAGAAGCTGAGCTATAAGTGTTCAAAAAAGTGATTTTTTTTTTTTGGCCCACCCTGTATACTACTCTGTGCATGTTCCTTTGTCTAAATATCTTTTAAGGAACAGTGATATAGGGAGGTGCTTAAGTAAAAAAGGAACCAAAATTATGACAAATTTATTTAAAAAGATTTAAAAAGGTAATAATAAATCGTAAAAGCAAAGGTTAATTAAAGAATGAGTTAGGATGGGAAGAAGCGATGTGGCACACTATTTAGAAGTCTAGATTTGTGCCTAACAATATCGAAAACAACATCTCGTTAAACTCCGACTAAAGTCGTAATCCCGACAATTACCGAAAACACCCGATCATCAGTACTCTCTATTTAAAGTAATCCCATCAAATCGACTAGGATCGTAATCCCAGTATAAACCTCTTACCCCAAACCATCTCAAACCACATCGTTCCCACCCCAATTAACCGCACTTTTAACTCGTCTGACCTATATAAACCCACAGTAACTTCATTAATTACCGCACATAAGACAAGTGAAACACTTTAGAAAAAAAGAAAATTGTGACACGACTGTCTGAATTAAATCATACGTTAATTCTACTTCTCTCTGTGTCTCTATTTAATTTAAATATAAACAGAGCGGCGGCAAAGGTGTCTCAGTTCATAAACTGACCTGCTTACCAGGTAATTTACTCACCAATAATTAAATTGGAATCGCGCCCAAACAGTTCCCCCCACATAATAATTTAACCCATTATCAAACACTTTTATCATTTTATATATATATATATATATATATATATATATATATATATATATATATGCACATATATATATATATATATATATATATATATATATATATATATATATATATATATATATATATATATATATATATATAATATTATATGTTGGCGTAATAATGTCTTCATTTATCGAAACTTTATTACTTGTTCCAACTTAATTTTTTTTTTTTTGTGTCGATTAAAGTTTAATTGTAAACTTATGGGACGGTTTTAAAAAATATAAAATGATTATATAATGTTATATTTAATTATAGAGAGTACCATTAGTTTTTTAATTAAGTAATTTCAACTATGTAGAAATGTCAGGGGTAGTAAATTGTAAGTTAATTTGTTCAAAAAAAAAATCATTAAAATTGATTCTGTTTTTATAATGAGGCTTATTATTTGTAATATATACACACACAAATTTATAAAAATATATATATATATATATATATATATATATATATATATATATATATATATATATATATATATATAATATAAGTATAAGAGAAAGTATACTTAATCAAATAATAATACCCAATTTAAATTTGAATACAAAATACTTATAATTACATATAAATCGATTTTTGTTTTTAAAAGTTTAAGGCGAACAAGGCTTAGTCGAATTTAAAATTGAATAATTTAAATAAGTTATAATAATTACTTTGATTAATAATAATTAGGTGATTAAGGTGGTTGAGTTATTCATACTAATGATTACTTTCCCTGCAAGCAATTATACAACATATACATCTGAAAGTTACAGCTTCACATTTAGCAATTACATAACAGTTATTTACTTTGTACTCCCTAAAAACGGAAAATGAATCAGTTTCTCTTCAAAATAAATCAACATTTTTAGAACGCTATTGTCTCATTATTTACAAAGAAAAGAGTTGAGTTACAATAATTTACCAAACTTACCCCCAAAAAAAACGGTTTATAAAAAAGGCCTGTGTCATCTGTGCAGATACATAGAGCCTAAACTAATGGACCTATTTTGGGCAAATTTGGCAGTTTAAAAACAAATTTCCCCAAAAAAAGAGGGGGGTTGAAAAAAAGCTCATTCTTATGTTACATGTAATAATTTTTATCTACGATTGTTACGAAATATAAACATTGTATATTGTATCTCTGTTTACGTACTTGTATTCATTGCGCATGCGTGTCTCATAATTCTAAAGAATTCCTTTTTTACCGCCCTAGGGTGGTAAAAAAGAAGAATTCTTCACCTTTACCCACGATTAGCGAGTTTGTTTACATTTAACAAAACTAATTTGCTGTTCTTTTATTAAAGTAACTGTTTATATCGAGTTTTTAGTCAAAAACAATGAGTGAATCAAGTGACTGACGAAAATGTAGAGAATAATACTCCTCCAGAAATAATTATTTTGGCAAAAAAATACAACTCAAGAATGAATGCTATCTTTATCAAGAGAGAGATACGAACTAACATACAGCAAGTTTATTTTTTCCTGTATTTATTATTTAAATCTAACAATCGTAGATAAAGTACGGTACGCAACTCGTGCGAAAACGGCATTTTGCATTGCTCGTGTGGTTTTACTACCCTCGCTGTCGCTCGGGTGCAAACTCCACACTCGCATGCAAAATGCTACTTTCCGCACTAGACGTGTAATGTACTATTAAATCTTTTTTAAATACATCAAAGACCAATATGACCAATATGCCAGAGAGTAAAATGCAAATTTTTCTCCGTAGTCCAGTCACGAGAGGTTCAAAAAGGGGGTCCACCGTGCGTTTGGTGCAGGAAATGATTTTATTTTTTTGTGTCCTCAGGCATGATTAGGAGATGTCAAATCCAAATTTGCGACCTCTAAATCAGGGCGCATAACTTTTGGGGGGCTAAAAACCACGATATTTTTGCACATTTTTCGGTTTTTCGCTTATAGCTTGAAAACGGCTGGTCCTGTCAACAAAATGTATCTTTTCAAAATTAAAGAGCACAAAATTTCCTTTCAAATGCACTAGTCGAAAGTATTTCTACTTCAATTTTTACGGGTTCTACAGAACTTTGAAAATTGCTAAAATTTTCCAAAATCGAAAAAAACTCATATTTTTAAGTTTTTCTTATATTGAACTCCTTCTTAATGTTAGTATGAGGCTTTTAAAACTTCTCCAAAAGTCCCAAATCTCATTTAGAAAGGTGTGGTAAGGTCAAGGGAGTGTTTCGAGGGAGGGGGAGTTTGTGAGGGGGGGGGGGGGTTAAGTAAATAGTCCATTCACGACTTTTTCTGTGTAGAAGTTATTTTAATGGGGGTTTCTATAAGGGGGGGGGGGGGGGGGGGGGGTAGGAGGTTTAGGAACCTATAGTACCGGCCTAACATGTAAATAGACCTGAGACAATATACATTCAACGAAAGGCGTTTCAGACCGTTCTAAATCCAAATCAGTAAAAATAAAAGTATAAAAATATACAATTATGTTCTCGGTTAAATATGACATCTTTTTAAGATATAGGCACCTATTGTTATCAATATAATTTGAATGAATCATACTAGTAGTAGTAGTAGTAGTTACCTAGTACTTCCTACTAGACGGGTAGGACGAACCACTTGTTCGAACCTAGCAATCAGGCCTTATAGTAGACCCATTTTACTTGCCCCGTGGTGGAGAGTTCCAGCTACTTCACACATCATACATTTGTACATTGTACCGCCGAAGCGAGTATGATGTGGTCATTAGTAAGCTATATGAGCGTGCTTCAAAGTGTGGGGGAAGAGGACCCCTCAAGGGGTCCCCTCGCCCTACTCCGACCTCGAACCATAGATACAGATCACATTTCATGACACGGATCGAACCACTAGACGACGTGGGGGAAGAGAACCCCTCAGGGGGTGTCCCCTGAGGGGTTCTCTTCCCCGAAATGAATCATACTAGTCTGTAATCAGGATGTTTTTTATTGTTAATAGTAGATTGTTAAAATTTGTACCTGTTTTAATAGTTTTTTTAATAATGTTAAAATTTTAAATTTTTATTTTATTTTTCACTTATGTGATTTAGACACACATTAACTTGTTTGAAAATGTTTTCAAAAAATTTTAAATTGATTCAAATTTCAAATTATTCTTCGACTAAATTGACGCTCTCCCATAGAGAAAGTATTTTTATTTAAAAACTTCACACTGTAAGTAATCTGATTTTTTAAAAATTATATTATTAGAGATAGGGCAGATTACAATTTAATTTAAGAGTAATTATACAGGACGATTGTTAATAGATTGGCTTTTATAAATTTAACAAAGCTTATAAGAATGTTTAATTAATTTGATGGTTTGCTTTGTTTTTATTATTTTTAGTTAATAAATGGACTGATGATGACCTTATGTAGGGTCGAAACGTTTCCCACAAACATATAAATATTTTTTTCTACAACTATTTCATCCATCGATTGAAAAATTACTATTTATAAAAATAAAAGTTGATATACCTCTGTGCATGTTTATATGTACCTATATATTTGTGTGTTGACAAAAAAGTCTGTTCACTTAAATTCTAAACCAATTTGCCTTCTCTCTCTATTTATTCGATGTAGCTGTCGGTCTATAGATAGATGTGCATCAATTTGAAGTAGATGAATTGGAAAGCGCAGAATAATTAAAATTGACCTACCAATATGTAAAGTTCTTAAAGTTCTTTGCTTCTTTTACAGGTAATGCTGTTTGTAGTTTGTGGATTTTCGTATATATTTGCTGAAGAACGTCTAAAAATAAGTTCAATCATTTGTGATTGCGATCTCAGTGAAGGAGAAGTGATAATTTTTAAAGAGACAATTGTTAAACAAAGAGGTGTAAAAACCTTGTTAGAGAGCAGCAAGTAACAAAGGTCTACAAATCATCAACTGTACCTGCGAGCTCAACTCGTTCAAAAATTGATGCTTTCAAGTTAAAGAGAAAAGTTGTTTTTTTTTTTACGTGAGATTGCTTTTAAAAGTATTTAAACTACGACTCTAAAGGACATATGATGAAATGTTCGACATCTACAAGGTAACGAACCTCGAGGAGAAAGAGAGAATTATGACATCTCCGCTCAAAAGATAGTTGATCGTTTGAGTAGGAGGACAGTCCATCATCCTCAGGTGAGATCAGTTAAAAATCAAAATTAATACAACAAAATTGATTTGAAAATTGTTGAGAAATAAAATCAACCTGTATGATTTGCTTCACAAATGTTAGTGGTAAAATCCTAAATGATACTTCCTAAGAAAACAGATAATCAAAAATTTAAGGGACCGTGAATGAATTGTGAAAGCTGCAGGGGAAATAATTTAACAGGATCTCAGCTCAACTGTATACAATACAGAGCAATATCCATCAGCTAATACCTTACCCTCTGATGTACTATCAGTGATACTAGCCACGTTGAGACATTTTATAACTTGTACGACGATACCAAGTATCAACTGCGACCAAATACTACTGTCCCCTACTCAAACGATCCACTATCTGTTGAGTCCATTCATCACCTGATGCAGATGATATAATTATTTCTTTCACCTCAAGGTTCGTTATTTTGCGGATGTCGAACATTTCATCATCTGGCTTCCTGTAGAGTCTTCAAATTCTAAATTCTTCTGAGAGCAATTTCTCACGTAAAAAAAAATAAATAAAAAAATCTTTAAAATGGAAAGCACGAACTTGAAGCATTGAACTTATGTTTAGACGTTCTTCAGCAAATATATATGAAAAATCCTCAAATAACAGCATTACCTAATTACCTGTAAAAGAAGCAAAACAGTTTAAGAACTATTATATATTGGTATGTAATGCATGCATTCAGGGGATACCCCTTTAACTGGTGTTTAGGTCAATTTTAATTATACTGCGCTTTCCAATTAATTTACTTCAAATTGATGCACATCTATAGACCAAAAGCTACATCGAATACATCGAAAATCACGCAAATACCTAGGTTTGGAATTTTAGTAAGGACTGACTTTTTTGTCAAACACACAAATATATACATATAAACATGCACAACACAGGGGTATCTATGTTTTTTTTTTGGTTATATTTTTACGAATTTGGATTTAGAATGGTCTGAAACGCCTTTCTTTGAATGTATATTGTCTCAGGTCTTTTTACATGGGTACTTTAGGTTCCTAAACCTCCTACCCCCCCCCCCCCCCCCCCTTATAGAAACCCCCATTAAAAGAACTTCTACACAGGAAAAGTCGTGAATGGGCTATTTACTTAAGCCCCCCCCCCCTCACAAACACCCCCCTCCCTCGAAACACTCCCTTGACCTTACCCACACCTTTCTAAATGAGATTTGGGACTTTTGGAGAAGTTTTAAAAGCCTCATACTAATATTAAGAAGGAGTTCAATATAAGAAAAACTTAAAAATATGAGTTTTTTTCGATTTTGGAAAATTTTAGCAATTTTCAAAGTTCTGTAGAACCCGTAAAAATTGAAGTAGAAATGCTTTCGACTAGTGCATTTGAAAGGAAATTTTGTGCTCTTTAATTTTGAAAA